>JBBPSD010000999.1:0-13094 GCA_038093415.1 Xerocomellus chrysenteron | reverse complement strand
CCATGTGAATCGTCAAGCAGACAGGTTTATGTCCTTCCACTGACACCTTCGACCGAATGACGATAGTTTCGACAGGATATCTATTTGGAATTGGTATGACATATGCATCAAGGCGATCAATGGCTTCTTGAACTAGAGTTTAAATTAGGGCCGGGAATTCTCCCTTGAATTGTGTGATACGTACGTTTTGGAGAAACAAATGGTCTATCAAGGATCCGGACATTTCCTGGGACGCTTTCTTGTGTCAAAGTTAAAAGAACGGTTTCAGGCGGCGAGGTTGGGGTGCTTCGCGAGCAAATCACCGAACGCGCTCCGTCGGTTCCAAGTAAATTCCAGCTATACAATGCTTGGCCATCCAACACAGGTGTCAGATCGATCACATCGCCGTTTTCGACGTTGACTGAAATCAATGTCGGGCGAGAGCGCCAAAGCGACTGTACCAAAATGAATGTCTTCTCGCCGAGTCTGAGGAATGGGCTCTCGGCCAAGTTGTACTCGGTATACAAACCGGGGAACTCCTGAGCCGAGGGGTCGTACACTACGTCCACAAGGAGCCTGTCACCTGCAATGCCCTTCAAATCACGAACATGAAGGGATACTGTGGATGCATGCGCCCCCCCAATGGGATTAGACAGCCAAAATAGAGTCGTCGGAACACGATCATTGTCAAACAGGACGCGCGGCGAACGACAGGAGAGTCCTGGAGTCTCGATTCTAACGGACTTGCACCCCGTGGTCGTGGCCTTTTCTAGATTTTCGCTCGGAAGGATGAGTTCCCATACACTGGATGGTCGATTGAAACACCATTTTATGCCCAGCAACTTTCCGTCACCAGTTTGCTCGTATCCGGTGGCATAGAGATGTGTCTCGGTAACGAAAGTTGCCTGGCCAAATAGGACAGGAATATCGGGAGGTTGGTCTAGTGACAACGCTGTAACAGAGGCAGCTTGTGTGGTGTCGCTGCCACCATGCGACAGCTCGTTTTGGGATCGCCAGCGGAAGACGAAGAGAGTGGGTCGTTTCTTGGTGTACAACTGTTCGCCAAAATGAGGAACGAAGCGGAATTTTGGGTATGGATCATCTTCTTGTTCCTCGGTGGTCTCGGAGTTAGCTTCGGCAGTGTACACTAACGCGGTTTCGGATGGGGCGAAGGAGAACGATTTCAAGTAATCTAAGATGGTGAGAGGTGAGCACCTGCGGAACACACCAGTGAATATTATACCATCTATGTGGAACTGGCCATGTTGCTTCGTGACCTCCAGTGACGCCTCAAGGTGGACACCCGACCAGACCTCTACATAGCGTTTCTTTCCACCGTTGGCGTCGGATACCTCTCTGAGAACTGCATGACGCTTCTCTGACGGTGCAGAGAGGAAAGCCAAGATCTCCGACGGATCCTGATTGATTGTTGAAGATATTACTGGCGAGTCGATTGCTGGATCTGGGTCACCCAAAGTGAGTGTTTTTGTGATGGATCGCTTCACATTCCGTTCATGATCACGAATTGAATAGGAGATGCGAACGACTGCAAGGATAAGGATAGGTAGTCAAGGAGGAATTTAGCGGACGAAGGGTGATCCCGCTGACCTGAGACACCAGATGTAGTAGTAGTACTAACAAACTCGGCCGATGTTGGCACAGGTAGCTCTGCGAGCTCTTTGTAGGAGCGGGGAGAACCACTGTAGCGGAGAGAGGACATCTTGGTAGGGTAGTAGCCTCGGAGCTGATTATCTATCAGTAATCACACGGGCTGTTGGGCATCGATAATCCGAAATCTTACACGTTAAGGATCATCGAATCGATGGCCCAGTTTGGTCTTGTTACTGTAGCATTAATGGTCATGAAAGACAATGTTTGGCCCCCTCATTTTCAACGAATGCGGCGACGAAACAACTTGAACCTGTCGTGAATTCACTGGCAGGGCTGTAGGCTGGATACTTTGATCAAAGCGCATAGTCCGACAGAACCAGAATCAGTGGGGCAGTTGAAATGAACGGTAGCCCAACAACTCTTTCACAACTAAGCGAATCCTCTCTTTGCTGATGAGCAAGCGTAGGGAAGGCCAGCCCTTTGTCTTGCCCAGCATCGCTGGCAGTCCAGCTCCGAGTCGCATCACACGCGTGATTTTTGCGCGTCTGACGTCGTACAAAAAAGGAAATGAGTAGCAATCGATTGTAACGCGTGGGAATCCGCGCAGCCCAGACGGTTACACCTAGACGAGCTGGTCATTAGACTGGGAAACGCGGCCCATGAGAGCAAGCGCCGAAAACACGAGGTGATGGAACGTGTGCACTGATTTATATCAATGAAGGGCCGCGTGTCTACAATGCGAAGAAGGGACACGAAGCACAGCTTGTTTCGTTGACCTTGACCATTGCTCTGCTACATTGTGTCACTGATGACCACATCGTCAACAATCACCGGTGCGTACTGGGGAAATGGAGTCGCGTTTATGCTAACCGGTTGGCAAGAGGGTTTGCCGCTCGAAATCAACGGCGGCAGCGACATATGGACAGTGGCATTTGCAGCGAATGGCAAGTATATCGTCGGAAGTGGCAGTGATGGACTTGGAGTGTGGCGAGTGGAAGATGGCAAACGAATGGCAACAATGGCAGCGGGGGATGTCAACTGTCTCGCAGTGTCGAAGGATGGCAGATGGATCGCGGGCGATGCGAACGTGTGGGACGCAAAAACATTTGAAAAAGTCTTCACACACAGGCCTAGGGAGGAGGAGGATCTCGATGATATCCTCGCGGTCGATTTCTCGCCCGACTCGACTCGACTCGTGGCACTGAAGAACCAAATAGCCACCGTCTGGGACATCGCGGCTCGCAACAAAGTACTTACACTCCACTCGAAGGGTTGGATGAGAGCAGCGAAATACTCGTCGCAAGGTGATCGAATCGCGACAGCTACTCGTGAATCCGTTCGAGTCTGGGACAGCAACGATGGCCACTTGCTCGTGGACATCCCAGTAAAAGTATCTCCGTTGTTCAACACTGGCCTCATCTGGTCCAACAACCACCTCTTTGTCGTATCCGACAGTACAATCACGCAATTAGAAGCATCCACTGGGTCAACAGTCTCGAAATTGTCAGTTGCCGATACTAACGACATCTCGAGCATCGCCCTTCCAAAACATGGGGAATTCATCGCGTACTCTACAATCGATACCGTCACGTTTTGGGACACGTCAACACATGCCCAGCTCGGCCTCATCCAACACCCTCAAACCATACATTCAATCGCACACTCTCCAGACGACCGCTTTCTCGCAATCGTTGGTCTTGGCGGGAAAATCACCATCAGAAGTCTATCTCGCATCACTGTCAGTATCGTGCTCTTTCAGGTTTTGGTGGTTCTGAACAACTCTCTTGTTCCGCTTCTCTTTCCAAATCGGATTCAATCCCATTATCCTGTCTACATCACACCCTCCAGGAACCTGTCATTCAGATTGACGACGCTGCGCTCCATTCATGGAAGCACGATCATCTCGACAACGCGGACGCGTTATTCACCGCAGCGATCCTCGAATCTCAGAATCCAAACCACCATCTACTCGCTAGTCGAGCTCTCGTCCGAGCTCGTTCGCGACAGTGGGACGCAGCGCTCGTCGACGCCGAAGAGGTGCTCATTACTCTGTTCTCACATACACGAGGCTGACCTCAATTTACACAAGGCCATCAAAATCCAGCCGTCCGTCATTGGCTATATCGCAAAGAGTGTAGCGCTCGTCGGAAACGGGGAAAGGCACGAGGGCTATCGGACCTGCGACATCGCATTCGGACGCTTCCATTCATCTCACGTCACCTTTCTCCTTCTAGTCAAGGTCTGTACTTTTCCAGCTTACTTCCCCCTCAGCTGCTCATATCTCGTAGGCTATCATCGTGTTTATGGCTGGGCAGCATCGCGATGCGATATCACGCGTAGACGACCTCATCGCTACGGTTCACTTCAACTCAATCTGCTATATAGTTCAGGCACGTGCAAACGCTCTGCCACGCGACGAATATCACTGACATTTCCGGCAGGCATATATGTATCTTCTCCTTGGAAACTCGCACATGGAGCGCAGCGACTACGAAGGTGCGATACAATCGTTCGAGCGTGCACGAGCCCAAATCCGACACTATTGGGGCGGACCGCTCTTGGTGATCTCATTGGCAAGTTTCCTAATGGGTGTATTGTAACGTATCGAAGTTGCTCACCACTCTGACAGATATCCGGATGGAACTTTGATAATTTGGACATCACGATTCGACAGCGTCTGTGTGACTCCCTGTATGCAGCGGGTCGCACGAAAGATGCGGGTGAATATCTTCTGAAAATGGTAAATACCCTTGATGGAGAGGGTTGTATGAGTGGGCCCCTCATCAAGTGGGTTTCTGGTGGGTTTTTGTTCAACCAGTTTGGTTGCTGTGTGTTCGAAACTCCTCCACAGATTTCACCCATAAATACCTCTCCGCTCCGGAAAGTGACGGTGACGCTGCCTCGAAGGCAGCACGACACGATAATGCCCCGATGATACATCATGTTACCCTCAATTTACCGACCTCCATACCACTCTTGGGGGAGTGGGCAAAAGCAACATTGGCGAGTGGCGAGTGGAAGGATGCCTTGGTCGCTGCTGCCAGTGTGAGTATCTCCTTTTCTGGTACCCCTCGTGAGATTGACACTCGTGGCGTGGAGTTCACACTCCCCAGAGTCACAATTTATCGGATCATATGTGAACGTCTGGAAGCGATCGACCATATAATGGATGCAATCGAATGTTTCCACGAAATGATGCGCGAATTGGGAGGGGAGGTCTACATGAGCGGACCTATGACTGAGTGGGTTTCTTGTGAGTTATGTTCTGCCTGTTTGTCTGCCATACATTCAACCATTCTTCAGATTTCACCCACCGACGTCTCTCCGCTCCCGGCAGCGACGGTGACGCGCCGACGTCTCACGCTACCCTCAATTCATTGACCCACACACCACTTCTAAGAGAGTGGGCAAAAGCAAAATCAAAATTGACTCGTGACTTTTGGAAAGACGCCTTACTTTCTGCTGCTAGTGTGAGCATCTTTTCTTTCGCTTCCGTTGTGGGATTGACAATGTTGGTCGGCAGTTCACAGTTCCCAGGGTCACGATCTACAGGGCCGTATGTGAACGTCTCGAAACGATAGACCTCGTAACGGATGCGGTCGAGTGTTTCCACCAAATGACGACTGAATTGGGAGGAGAGAAGAACCCGCATGGCAAGCAATCGGCATGGGCTCTTGGTGAGAGCGGTCATGCATTCGGTGTTAGTGTTAACGCTTACGTATTTTTTTTTTGTCAGACTTCAGGCAACGGTCCTTCAAGAAACTGGAGGATCTCGGAGATACAGCAGTGGATGCCCAGCGATATAATGAGGCCATCTCCCAGTATTCGACTGCATTGTCCCTCAATTCTCCTTCCCTACAAGGCATTCTCATCAAGCGAAGCAAGGCATATGTAGCAACCGGGTCATGGAATCAGGCTCTAGACGACGCAAACCAGGTAGTATCATTTTTACCTCATGGAGGACAATGTTGTTGACCCATCATCATCAGGCAATCACGCTTGATCCGTTGTCGCCATGGGGCTATGAGGTGAAGCACGCAGCCCTACACAAGGCAGGAGACTTCGATAATGCGGTTGATGTGCTCGAGACGATGCTCTCGAAGATAGTGCAATCACCTGATCCGGACATTCGTCGTGAGTTGCATCCTTGTTTCCACGATGAAAATGACTTGTTCACATTATGAGACAGAGCATGGTGACCAGTACATCGGCCCGTCAAGCGCACGTGCAACGATTCGCCGAATTGTTCAACGGACTGTACGACATTCGCCACGTGTGCTCATTGATACGACCACCGGCCGTCTGCACGATAGAGCCGGGCAGGCATCTGCGTTCGAATCCCTGCCAATCTTCAAAGAACTTGTATCATCAATGACGACACGCATCGACTACGTTCGCATCAAGCGTGAAGTACGACAGTACTTCCGATACGTGATGCTATCCCACAAGTGGGAAGCGAACGAACCACTGTTCCAGCAGGTCATACACATAGCAGTGTATGACCTGGATAAATCTCCGACTCATGATAAGCTGAAAACATTCTGCAAGATCGTTCGGGATGCCGGATTCAATTGGGCATGGAGCGATACGTGTTGTATCAATAAATCAGATCACTTCGTACTTCAAGAAGCCCTGGTCGCCATGTTCAAGTGGTATGAGGGTTCCGCCATGATGATCGTTTTCCTCCGTGGTGTTCGCTCTCTGTCGCAGGCTGGCGCTCTGGTGAAGAGCATCTGGAACACTCGTGCCTGGACACTCCAAGAATATGTTGCTGCCAAGGTGATCCACTTCTACACAGAGGATTGGACTCTCTATCTAGACCTGGAGTTGTCGAACCACAAAGAGTCGCCGGACGTGATTTCGGAGATGGAGGAAGCTACCGGGGTGTCTGCACAGCAATTGATGGCACTTCGTCCGGGGTTAACCAGCATTCGGGAGAAACTGTGTCTCGCTTCGACCAGGCAGACAACGTTGGTAGAAGATGCTGCATACTCTTTGCTCGGCATTTTCTCGGTTACTGGTATACCCGCAATATACGGTGAAGGGGAGGGTTCACTAGGGCGTCTATTGGCACATGTTCTCACCGGATCCGGAGATGTGAGCATCCTTGCATGGACTGGGGAGTCTGGAAACTACAACAGCTGCCTGCCCGCCCATATCACCGTATATAGCGAACTGGCAACGTCACACCTCCCGCCACTCATTCAGGACGCCGAGATGGAAGGAATGATCGCCGCGTCGCACTCTTCTTCGTTTGACCTTGACATTGCCCTCAGGCTATACGACCGTCTCAATGAGCTTCCTGCACCTTGGTTTGCAGCGAGTCGGATGAAACTTCCATGCATCTCTTTCGAACTCCCATCTTTTTCAGCCTATCGAACACGTTCTGGTCGTGTTTATCGCGCGGACACTCTCGCCTTCGGGATGGTGGAAATCAAAACGAGATACGACCTGTCTCGGATGAATTCCCTGTATCTCGTTCACCCCTGGTTGGATACTCTCCTAGAGCGCGAAGGCATGCAAAGTGGCGTAGTCGCGGACGATGATGTCCCACCCTCACCCAACACGGACGGTGAAGAGATGTATGACGAGGAAATCGATGACGATTCATCGTCGCTTCGAGAACCTGAATCTCCATCACGTCCTGCTCCCGCGCGTATGGTGCCAATGGACAGAGAGACGCGAGCACGACGGCTCGTCGCCCGCCTTAGACAGCCATTTGGTGCACTCTTGGTCAAGCTGGCATCGGCGGGCCAACGTACGGTGGATTACAAGCGGGTGGCGGCTGATAGCATGATTACTGTACAATTTCAAGAGAACGTCTCGTTGGCTGATATTCTCGACAATGTACGCACGATCGATGTTTTATAATTTGCGTAGTATCTCATAGTAATTGAACGCCCGAACATATCGGTCGCTCGATGTGAGTAAGTATGTCCTCGGACACGACGAAGATTTTGTATTAGTTGAAGACTCAGGCCGCGGGTCTGAATCCTATTCAAGTTGATGATTTTTCTCCCCCTTCGCACGGTGGCGTCCGAATACAGAACAGAGAGTAGAATTACGGTATGTGAGGTGGGAGATGACGAGGCGCCATTCGATTGTGCCTCCTGGCACATCCAAAGAGGACTAGCCTGAGATGTTCCCCGGTCGTCTAGTTCCGGGTACTTGCTCGAGGAGCGACCGTGACTCCAATCAAGGGCAAACCCCTACTACGCGGCGCGATATACAGAGCGTCCGAATGAGTGCCAGTGACCCGACCGTCTAGGAGTCTGAGCCAGCTCATTTCGTCAATCGCGTTGTGACTCGGAGATCGAGCTCAAAGTGAAACTTGAAATTGATATAGTACACAATGTCTGTGAGAATGTCAAGATCAGGAACCGTGGCACAGTACAGACTCGGAGGACTATAGTAACGGTACTACCGTCCGAGTCGAAGCAACCCCTGGCTTCTTCTTCAAGTTGGTATTGCCTCGCTGGTGTTCTACTAGTACTGCCAGTGAACCCGCATCCAGCAATTGGTCTCCACTGGAATCACTCCCGTTAACATTCATCTTTAGTCGCCCGCCACCCAACCCTCCTTCACTCCGCATCGTTGCGAAGCTCATGGCTTTGACACCGCCGTGTTGGATCGACAGGGATGATTGTCTCTTGCCACGTTCTCGTCCTTCTCAACTATTCGGTTAGACCTTCCTTCGCCTTCGCTGTTCCCCGCCTGCTCAACTAGGTTGCCGTCCTTCGTCTCCGTATCGCCTCTCTCCATCATATCTGCAATCTTCTTTGTGGTCTCCGGGTTCAGTTTACAATGATGCGTCAATACCCGCACAACATCCCTCCGTTCCGGGCTCTTATGATTCTCAATGAAACTCCTCATCCCCTCCCCAAGCTCCGCGAACCAAGAGTGTAGTTCCGGTAAGAAAGCCTCGTTTTTGAGAGCGCAGGTTTTCATAAGCTCGCCTATCGTCTGTTGCGATTCCGTATACTTGAGATCTTCCCGGGGAGTTTCATCCTGAACTGTAGTAATGCAAGCATGGCCATCGCTCTTGATGCCGTGGTGTTCTATATAGTTCTTGTTTCTCATCCACCAGTCCTCCATATCCGCTTCCCTCTCGAGGCCAGTGAAAACGAGCGCGATGGGTACCTTTGTGTTGCAGAGGCACTCGCAGAACAATCGGTAGTTGCTCAGCGTAGTCGCCGTTATTCTACGCCTGCGCACGCAGAATAGTATAAGGTGGATACCGCCAGCAGCACCGAGCTTCACGATGAGCTCGTACGCCTTTTCAATAGCCTTCAGGTAGCCGTTGATCCCCATTTGGGGTTTCTCGAGCCCGATGGTATCGAACATGGCGAAACTCATGTCATCGAAGGGCAAATCGTAACGAGTGGATTGCATCGCGCAACCGTTAACCACCGACGAGACCTTTGCAATCTCTTTCCAAGCAATAAGCTTGATGACAGAACCACCAGTGTCGCCAAAAAGTACGACGTTGACGGTGCGAGGCTGCGTTGAGGGCGATGGGTCCCCGGGAAGCAATGTACGTCCTAAGCAAAGCACTCGTGAGTTCTACTCGATGAGGGACATTCGCTCGAACGTTACCAGCTCCATGATCATTTTTGGGCTCGACGCTCCTAGTTGCAAGCAAGTTTATGGATGGACGGGTCACCCCCAGACTTCTGGAAGCCTGAGGCTTCCTCAAGTTGGTGTCGTCTCGCTTGGACTTCGCCTGCTCTACCGTGTCCACATTCAGGGATTGGTCTCCATCACTCCCGCCCATTTTTGGTCGCCCGCCATCCAACCCTTCCAGCGAATCGTTACGAGGCTCAACCTCGACGCAGCCGTGCTGGATCGTCAGGGCATTTTCTCTTGCAACGTTCATCCTTGGTCGGCCGCCATCCATCCCCTCTAGCGCATCGTGACGAGGCTCAGCCTTGACACCGTCGTGCTGGTTGTCTCTTGCCACGTTCACTTTTGGTCGGCCGCCATAGGGCCTCTGCCGGATCGCCAGGGTACTATTGTCTCTTGCCACGCTTTCGTTCGCAACCTCACTCTTGTCCTTCCCCTCCAGCGCATTGTTACGAGGCTCAGCATTGACATTGCCGTGCTGATGAGGTAGGGCATCGGAATTCGCCGCGCTATTCTTCACAAACCCATACTCGTCCTTCCCGATTACTGGGTTAGACCCGCCTTCCCCCACCTGCTCGTCCTGGTTCCCGTCCTTCATCCCCGTATCGCCTTTCTTCATCATCTCTGCGATCTTCCTTGCGGTCTCCGGGTCCAGTTTACAACGATTCGTCAATACCCGCATAACATCCCTCCTTTTCGGGTTCCTATTCTTCTCGATGAAACTCCTCATCCCTTCCCCAAGCTTCGCGAACCAAAAGTGTAGTTCCGGTAAGAAAGCCTCGTTTTTGAGAGCGCAGGTTTTCAGAAGTTCGCGTATCCTCTTTTGCGACTCCATGTATTTGAGATTTTCTCCGGGAGCTTCATCCTGAACTGTAGTAATGCAAGCATGTCCATCGCTCTTGATTCCGTAGTGTTCTATATGGGTCTTGTGTCTCATCCACCAGTCCTCCATTTCCACTTCCCTCTCGAGGCCGGTGACAACGAGCGCGGTGGGTACCTTTGTGTAGCAAAGACACTCACAGAACAATCGGTAGTTGCTCAGCGTAGTTGCCGTTATTCTGCCCCCCCTCATGCAGAATAGTAAAAGGTGGATGCCGCCAGCAGCACCGAGCTTCACGATGAGCTCGTACGCCTTTTCAATGGCCCCCAGATAGCCGTTGACCCCAATTTGGGGTTCCTCGAGCCCGATGGTATCGAATATGGCAAAAAACATGCCATCGAAAGGAATATCGTAACGAATGGATTGCATCGTGCAACTGTCAACGTCCAACGAAACTTTTTCAATCTCTTTCCGAGCAATAAGGTTGATGACGGAACTTTTTCCGGCACCAGTTTCGCCGAAAAGGACGACGTTGACGGTGGGTGGCTGCGATGGGTCCCAAGGAGGCGATATGTGTCCTGGGAAGCACTCGTGAGTTCTCTCGATGAGGGTCGTTCGCTCGAACGTTACCAGCTCCATGATCGTTTTGGGATTCGGCGCTCCCAGTTGCAAGCAAGCTTGTGGAGGAACGGGAAATGGTTTTGAAAGGAAGGGTTCGCCCCACGGAAAACTGTGATCCGTCCCCTTGGGTCGTCACGGATCCCGCCTGACGGGACGACAAGGGATTCGGAAATATAGACTTGACCTAGAGCGAAAGGAACTCAGTTGGCGAACATCAACGGCGGTGACTGTCATGGGAATGGGAGTAATACCTTTGAGATCAACGAATCTGAGGTCATCATCAGGACTCAAAGACGGTGTGAGAGGATCCCGATTTCTGCAGAAGGACTGATGGTTGGACGCCGCGGCGGGAGGTTGGATCGAAGGGCTTTAAAGGCATTCAGCGCTGGTGCCTCGTGGCGAACCATGCGGCTTGGTTGCATACTGATCGATGGGCGTCCATGATCAATCGATCAAGTCGCGCCCCAACTCATCATATCAACAGGGTCAAACTCAGGAATATATCAATGCAGCTCGACTCTTTCACTTTCCCTCCGTAAACGCCCGAAACCAGTCCCGTCCAGCCTCGAATGCCACCCTTGCGGCCTCCACGCCGTCGATAGGATGTGTCTCCTTCGGGAACACCAACATCTCCACCACCCGCCCTTTACCCTTCAATACATGATAATACCCCCTTCCTTGCGTCGGGGGCACCCGGAGATCGTCCTCGCCCAGTAATACCAACACAGGCGCCTTCACGCGATCCACGTGGGCGATCGGCGAGGCAGCATAAAGCGCGGCGAAGCTATCCGGGGTGACGTGTGTACCAGGTTCGAACGAGAGTCCGAACTCACGGAATGGCCAATCGGAGATGTCGGAAGCGCAGAGCTCGCCCGCTGAGATGACGGGGTTGCGCATGACTGCCGCGCTGAACACGTCGGGGTATTGTCCGACGACTGCCGAGTTCGTCGGTGAGTACGTTAGAACGGTTGACAGTGACATGGGGTAAGGGGCGTTGAGACTTACGGTGTGCGGTGAGGAAGCCCCCGTGACTTCCACCTTGGACGAGTTGTTTTCCTGGCTCAGACAGCCCGAGATTGACGAGTTCCTCGACCGTCGCGATACAGTCCGCAACGTCGAGCGTCCCGCATTTCCCGAGAAGTTCTTGGATATATTTCTCTCCATAACCCATGGATCCAGTGTAATTCGGCAAGGACACGGTGTCTGGAAAACCGATTCAATCATATGCCTATATAAAGGATGGATAGGTAGGACTGATCGACTCACAGCCTTCAAGGGCATAAGCGAGGACACCAGGCGTGAAGGACGTGACATTGGATGCGTGTGGTCCTCCATGTGGAATCGTCAAGCAGACAGGTTTATGTCCTTCCACTGACACCTTCGACCGAATGACGATAGTTTCGACAGGATATCTGTTTGGAATTGGTATGACATATGCATCAAGGCAATCAATGGCTTCCTGAACTAGGGTGTAAATCAGGGCCGGGAATTCTCCCTTGAATTGTGTGATACGCACGTTTTGGAGAAACAAATGGTCTATCAAGGATCCGGACATTTCCTGGCGCGCTTTCTTGTGTCAAAGTCAAAAGAACGGTTTCGGGTGGCGAGGTTGGGGTGCTTCGCGAGCAAATCACCGAACGCGCTCCGTCGGTTCCAAGTAAATTCCAGCTGTATAATGCTTGGCCATCCAGGACAGGTGTCAAATCGATCACATCGCCGTTTTCAACGTTGATTGAAATCAGCGTCGGACGAGAATGCCAAAGCGACTGTACCAAAATAAATGTCTTCTCGCCGAGTCTGAGGAATGGGCTATCGGTCAAGTTGTACTCAATGTACAAACCAGGGAATTTCTGAGCCGAGGGATCGTACACTACATCCACAAGGAGTCTGTCAGCCGCAGTGCCCTGCAGATCACGAACATGAAGGGATACTGTGGATGCATGTGCCCCCCCAATGGGATTGGACAGCCAAAATAGAGCCGTCGGAACACGATCATTGTCAAACAAGACACGCGGTGAACGACAGGAGAGTCCCGGAGCCTCGATTCTAACGGACTTGCACCCCGTGGTCGTGGCTTTTTCTGGATTTTCACTCGGAAGGATGAGTTCCCATATGCTGGACGGCCGATTGAAACATCCTTTGATGCCCAACAACTTTCCGTCACCAGTTTGCTCGTATCCGGTGGCATAGAGACTTGATTCGGTAACGAAAGTTGCCTGGCCAAATAGGACAGGAATATCGGGAGGTTGGTCTAGTGACAACGCTGTAACAGAGGCAGCTTGTGTGGTGTCGCTGCCACCATGCGACAGCCCGTTTTGGGATCGCCAACGGAAGACGAAGAGAGCGGGTCGTTTCTTGGTGTACAACCGTTCGCCGAAATGAGGAACGAAGCGGAACTTTGGGTATGGATCATCTTCCTGTTCAAGTTCCTCGGTGGTCT
>JBBPSD010000998.1:0-13101 GCA_038093415.1 Xerocomellus chrysenteron | reverse complement strand
TACGCGGAAGAGAGGTTGGTGTGTACCGCCAGAGGGAAGGACGGTAACCGCTGCACAGGTGGTGAGAGAAGAAGAAGTTGAAGACAAGGTGGGGTTGCAGGAGCTGGATGGAACAGTTTTCGGGCGTGTGGCGATGCTTACTCAGAATAGGCTGGGATGGATGCGGGAGGGAGAAACAGCTGGAGGGTGGGACACTGAAGGGTTCTATTGGAGGCCTGGGGAAAGTGCGACGACTGTTTGATGTTAAATTGGTGCAGTTGATAACGTGTGTACTGTATCAATGAATGGCTCGCGTACTGTTACATCATGTGAAGACTTCTGTCACGCGTCGGTATCAGTTACCACGACCATGGCAGCACTCCAGCGCAACCAACTGGACAGGTTATGTTCTAGCTCAGACACGTTGGAAAAAGCCAACTCAATTCTGCGCCTCGCCAATGCAAAGACTCGTCAGGGCTCTGGCTTCGTCGTCAAAAACACCATAGCGATCCCCGCTGTATGCGCGTACTTGGCGTCAGAACAGTACGCGTTTCCCCTCTCGCTTGGCATCCTCTCAGAAGAATATCACACAGATTGAACACGGGCGAAGTCTCGCTTCAGTCTGCAATGTCTGCAGCATGTGTATCGAAAGCCGAGTTCACCGACATCCTTAAGACAGTTCGGGCTGCGCTTAGTACTGAGGAAGGGAACACCGTCACAGATCTCACGTACGAAACGCTTGTCGACGCGTACCATGTTCACCCAAGGGAACATGCCATAGCCTGCATGGAGGATGCCGAGGCTGCACTTCCACAAGTCGAGGTGCTGAAGGAGAGGTATGGCGCGAACGTCGTGTTGTGTGCCGTCTTTTACTGGGTGTGCCATTTGAAGGAGGTAAGGTCTGGGATTCCATATTTGAGAACATAACCTTGACTACGATATGCAGGAACCCTCCGTACAGGAGCGACCTCTCCGTCAAACCTATTCGATACACCCGAAGACGTTTAAAGCCGTTGTGACTATACTCGATAAACAATGCGACGCTATCGCAGAACAGATAAAGTCCTATTTCAAGTCTCCGATGAAATCCGCTATGAGACCGCGGGCAATGACGAGGAATAGTTCGACTACGTCTTTCCCAGAAACGCCGACCAAGAAACGCCGAGTCGACCCTTCGTCGCCCACCAAGCTAAGAACAAGTAGCTCTCCCGCCAAGCGTTCTTCGGCAGTTGCCACAGCTGCCTTCCACGCCGCCCTCAAAGGTAGTCCCACCAAGCTGCCAGCTGGGCAGGCGAGTGAGTCACCAGGCGCCGGCCCATCGACCCCCCGCCGTCCCCTTCGTGCCAAGGTGGCGGAAGTCGCAGTTACTCCGGTGCAAGACGACTCGCAACCATCACCGTCCCGTTCTCAAGGGCAAGCATTACCCACCCGACCCGCCGTCCGACGTCGCTTCCGCCCTGTCTTTCTCGAGCAGCAGCAATGGTGTGCACGGGATCCCAAGGTGGAACAGATATGGGCGGTTGCAAAGAAAATTCGAGACGAGATGGTGGAGCTGCACGGTATCCCTTTCAGAGGTGCCGTGGCTGGTGCAACATGAGTGTTTGGTAACATGAGTCGTCCTACGGTGTAAGTGGTCCTTCCTTTTATTAATGCAACGACCAGGACCAGTATCTGCAAACACCTGCGAACATTTCGAAATAGAAGCGGTGCACGAACATCAGCTTAAACACGGATGCAATGATAGGTAGATTCCTCGATGTCGAACTTGAGGTCGTTAGCACTTAACGCCCGCGTGCTCCATCTTGAAACGACACTTGCGTCGCTCGCGTTCAGGTGGACATTGTGCCGTGTTTGGGATTAGCCTGAGCCTGAAGGCATGATGCCGGTAAAGTCGTGCCGACGCTGGACGTTTCGTCCTTGTAGAAGGAGACGTCTCTGGGGGAGAACTGGATGGCAATACTATGTGTGATGTTGAGGGAGCAAATGTCAATGTTCTCGAACACGAACCTACCCTGTAATAACCTCAGGCTGTCAGGCCACGCCCGGGATCCTTGATCTATCGCCATACAACCTTACCTAGGTATGATGGGGATGTTCTACAACACGCGTTTTTTTTTCGGTATGTCCGGTTCCCGTCCGAGTCGAGTGTCGGATTACATTGGCGCGATTCAAGCGGCGTCGTTGCGCGTAACGTGTCCGAGTCGGGGATTTCAAGTTGTCGTCCACTATCCAGTCGACCCATTTCGCGCTGTAGCGTACTCACTCGAGCGTGCAGTTTGAATGCAACCACAGAATGGGCTCGCCGCGATTGCCTCGAGTCACTGGCCTACATGCCCATTTATTCACCGGATGATCGACCACTTGCCAGAGGAACATTGAAGCCGAACAAGCTAGTAACAACCACGTTAAAACGCTCTTGATAGTTTTAAATTCTCGGCCTCTCCCCTCCATTACTGTAGCCCCATCTATTCTCCTGTTGGCGCGCCTTGGACCTCTCCGGAATCTCCTACCCTTTCATTGATACGTCATCGCCATCACCGCAAACAATCATCTACCCCGACGCCCCACCTGCCACCCACAATTTCAAAGATAGCCTCTTGATCACTTATAGTCACACTCCCTTATTACTGGTCTCCGTGATATGTTCCGCGATTTGGGGCGTCAGACAAGTGGGCGTCCATAACATCCCCGACAAATGCGGACGGGATCGCAGGACCGCAACCGAACCTGATTAAATCCGGAGGTCGCGAAAGGGAGCTAATCACTACGGTACTCGTCGAGTACGAGTCTGCGGTGCGGGCCTGCGAGGCATGCAGAGCCGCTCCTCGTTGGCGGAGGGCATTTCCAAGCCCAGTGGATGACCCTGGCTCTCTCACACTTATCCTCGGGTGATGACGGCGGCAACAACTTCGATAGCACCTCCTTCTCAAAAACTCCGAGTCCTTTCAAGAAACGCCGAGTAGGCTCTTTGTTGTTCCAAGCCAAGACTCGGGACAACTTGAAGCTTCCCCGCTAAGCGATCGTCAGTGGCTTGCACAGCCGCCTTCTGTACCGCCCTCAGATGTATTCCTGCCGGCTCGGCCCATTGACCTCCCGTCGTCCCGGTCATACCAAGGTGTCGGAAGCCACTGTTACACTGGTGGAAGCCGACTCACAACCGTCACCTTCTCGTTCACAAGGCCAAACGGTACCCACTGCACGAGCCGTCCTACGCCGCTTTCGGCCAGTCTTTCTCGGGCAGCAAAAACGGTGAAGTTCTCGAGATCCCGGTTGGAACGGATGCATGGTGTTGTGAGATGGCTTCTCGACATGAAGGCACTGCCACTGCCATCGGATCGGGCTCGGTCCACGCGTGCTTACGATATGAGTCTATCTGCCAACCAAACCGGGTTAACCGAGGGTACAGGAGTGGTCAGGCAAGGATTTTACCCTCGCTTACCTTTTTAGAGTCGCTTATGGGAATTTTGCCATTGAGATTCAGAAAGTGTCGTCGCACGAGTACGTTATTTTTGAGCATTGCAGATGCGGCGGCGGTCCATTGTGCCACTCGCAACGCATATCTGCCCGAAACCAGTGGACAAAGGATGGCGCCCTTTATAATTCCGTCTCGCAACCTTTGCTCTGCCCAGTTTCGTCTTACGCTTGTGCTACGACGACCAAGACATGGCCACTGCTACACGCAAGAACGTTCTCTTCGCAGATGAACTCATCTGCCACATATTGCTCTTTCTTAGCCCACGTGAAATCGTCCGCCTCCGTCCAGTATGTTCATTCCTCGTCCGATGTCGCTCACTGCTTTTGACTCTCGCCACCACAGGTTTCAAGGTACTTCGACGACATTACCCGCGATAGGCAGCTGTGGCTGACGCTTTATGCCAACGCATGCTTACCTCGTCCACCGGGGCCATTCGAGTGGCAATCTATGCGTTACCTCGAGCGCACCTTGGTCAGCTCAGATCGTGCATCCCTAACCTGGACTTCACGCCCCACTCTGAACACCGTGGCATGGATCCAAGGTCCACGGTTCGCTTCACAAGGGTCTTCGAATATGCCTTCGTGGCACTTTCTCCTGGGGAGACTGTTCGTTTGGTGTGAAGAGACAATGGTCTTTGCTCAGGATCTCGATACGGGCGCACGCATTCTTCTATGGAAGAATCCTACACCGATACAATATTCGTCGATCGAGGCACTCTCCCTCAACCATCATGATGGCGAACGCGTTTATATCGCTTTTCCGGATGCAGTGGAAGACCGGCACCCGCGTTTTTTAATGTACATGCATATTGTCTGATTTGCCTTGGCAACTGTACTGATTCCCTCGTCTAGCAAGCTGCTCGAGTTTCCGGTGCGACGCGACGCTAGCCAATTGTTGGGCCCCGTTTCCTTTGAGACGAACCTGCCGCCGGGGACGAGCTTTTCAATGAAGGGCAGCTTTCCGTTCTTGTATTTTGATGACAGTTTAGAACGTGTATTCGGGCAGTCTCTTCCGATATTGGTAGACACAAGAACACGTGCCGTGTACACATTTCCACCGTACAAGTCCACCTTGGTGAGTCGCTCGTCATCTAGATCAAGCGGACGCCCAACCGCTAGTAGGGAGGGCCAGCTTCCAAAAAGCCCAATTGTTTGGCAGAGAATTTCATTGGGCTCTCGCGTACGCACATTCTGGTCGCGCGCGATTTGATTCTTCCGAATGTCCCCAAGACGACCCATATCCAGGCATTCGTCCTTCCACCACGCTCTTCCAAGACCTGCGTCAGGGAATTGCGCCTCAGTCATGAGGTGCTCACTGTCAGGATCCCTCCCCCCACACATGTTCTCCGCGACTCTCTTGTCGACCCCGCGACCGGGAATGTTCGCATAAGGTTCCTGGGCATGCATAGATTTGACACGTCGAGCATTACCCGGTACAGCTGCATTGATATCATGCTTGCACCGACAGAGCCAAACCTTACCCAAATCCTCCCCATCAGTATCTGCGAGCAACCACTGTTTCACGTTCAGGGCCAGAAGCGGCACTTCTTGTTGCAGAGTTCAGAGCAAGGACATGCCAGGGGGCTCGTCACGTCCTTGACACCTGAATCCTTTCGTGTTTCTTCTCGCTTCCTTTACAGATTCTCGATCGACGCGAGTCGCGAGAGATGCACTGCCGTGTTGAGCGAGCCTGAAGAGCGACGCTCAAACGATCCGTTCAGAGCCACACAGTTCCTCGGGTTCGATGGAGCCCAGGGACGGGTCTGTTATGACGTGCAGACAAGGGATGTGCGTTACCGTGACCTGGTGGTGGCTGATTTCCATTAGCTTTACCTGGGTATGAGTATGTGGTACCGTCCCCTTCTTCGGTCGTCGCCTTTTATTGATCTTCCGTGTTTCCAGCGACGTCCTCTTATGTCGTTGTTGAAATTAGCTAATAGTATGACGTCTCGAAATGCCAATGTGACCGAACAACTCCCGCTGTCTGTCATACGTAGGCCCCACCACACGTGCACATGACTGTACGTTTAATGCGTCCATTTCTCCTGTGGAGGGCACCTCCGTCCACCACCCACCTGACTCGCACCGGTGTGGTTACTTCCCCCGAAGCCCCACCTGCAACGGAACAGCACTGTTGGCGGCCGGAACCGGGCTCTACAGCATCTGCTCCATCTGCTCCAACGACATCTCCGTCATCTACAGCAAGTCCCTGAGACGAGCCACGAACGTCCGCGTCGACTTGGAGTGATGTAGTAGTGTACATTGCGGGAACATGTCAACACCCTTGCAATCCTCGACAGATGCGATAAATATACCCTACAAATCGATCCCTCGAGCTTGGAACCACACCCGGCGATGCCCTCACCCTGCAATCACAGCCAACATCGTTCCTACCTCGGTCATCGTCGGCCGTAGCGGCGGTATCGCACTCCAACATCTGTCCAGCACGCCCCAAAATGACTCCACCTGTAGCGCCGTCAAGCACATGTCCGGTATGGGCGGCGCCCCGCGACATGGTCGAACGCCGCGCAAAATGTCGAGCGTCACCGCACGGTCGTTGCGGCGGTGTGGGTACGGTAGGTCGTTCGTGGCTACCTACGACAACAACCAGCGTTGAAAAAAAAAAAGGTGTGACACAGGAGGCAACAACACACACCTCGAGACAGACACAGGCAAACGAAAACACGTCGCTCTCGCGCGTGACGGGGCATGGCACGCCGTCGTCGTCTTCGACGAGGGAGAGGATCAGCTCGGGTGCCATCCAGCGCGTCGATCCCGCGAGCAACGACGTGCCCAGTTGGGCGGCGCGCAAAGTGGCGTCGGTGAGCGAGAGCTCCTCGACGACCGTCGACAGCCCGAAATCAGAAATCAGCGCATTCCCCTCGTCGCTGATGAGAATGTTGGTCTGGAGAGAGAGCGGCGTCAGTTGGCCTTGGACGAGACTGTGAGCGGTGGAGAACGGACGCCTTTAAGGTCCCCGTGGATCACGACGGGTTTCATGTTGTGGAGGTAGCTCACGCCGGACGCGATTTGCCTCAGCTGCGGGATGCTGTTCGTGAATGCGTTTCTTTATCGCCGCCGCCTCACTTACCAACGCTAATCGGTTAGCGCGGACGTCTTCTCGTTGAATGTACTGCATGATCGTGCTGTTATTGCACCACGGCGACACCATCGCAATAGAGTGGACAGACTGAATGACGCCGTACAGAGGACAAATGTTGGCGTGTTGTAGGCGATGCCAGGCAACGATCTCTGCTTTCAGACGCTAAGTCATCCATCAGATTCAGAAAGAAACTACAAACGATCGAACGAGACCCACTTTCAAGACCTTCTCGCGCACGTCGTCCGCCACACTTTGATACTGACGAAGAAACTTGAGCGCCACCTGCCCCGCGCCCACGTTCAGCGTAAATCCACCACCATCCAAAGGACACCAACACGCACCATCTTAGACTGCCCGACCGCATTCGTCCAAATCCCCTTCCACACGTCCGAGAAACCGCCATGACAGACCGGATCCTGTCCCACCTTGCACACCTCGTCCGTGAGATCGATCAACAACACGTTCCCCTTGACGAGCAGCGTCTTGGTGACCCCTTCCCGCGTTGCCTTGTGTCGCGCGCGTTGTTTCAACCGCGAGTAATCGACGTGTTCCGGGATCCATCTGCACTCGTCGTAGTTGGCGAGAGCTTGGACAAGCGAGGTGAGCGAGGAAAAGTAGAGGTGGGTAGGGTTGCGTTGGAGGAGGGAGGCGTTGCGGAGGTGGACGTCTGTGCGGGATTCGATGCCGACGTCGATCCAGACAGCGCCGCCGTGCCCCGGTCCACTGGTGGAGTCGCCCGGGACGTCCCGTACAGGAGGGCCCAGGTCGCGGTCCTCGTCTTGATCCTGGACGCCGAGGATATACAGCGCCAGCGTTGGCATCACCGGAAACAGCAGATGCGCCGACGTCCTAGCAAAAAACATGAACGCATCAACTGGTATGGCCGGGGAAAAACAACGAATCATGCCCACGGATCACCCCCAAAGTCCTCGTCCAGCGAGGCAAAACACGTATCGGGGAGCACGAACTGCTGTTCCTCCGACGCCACCCCGAAACAAATCTCCGCTCCCAGAAACCGCCAACAGTCGAACCCATCGAACCGACGCCTCGTATGCGTCGCGCTGCCGTCCCGATTTAGAAACGCATGAAAGCTGCCCAGGACGGCGCGCCGCCGAACCCGGTGCCATGCATGCCGCGCCTGGACGACCGTCTCCCCGACGACGACGCGGCGGGTCAACCGGCCGACGGTTTCCCTGTAGCTATCGCTGTTGCGATACCGGAGGAACACGAAATACCGAAGCAGCGCCTCCCGCTCGCGTTTCGACATGGGCATCTCGAACCGCCGCGTGCGGCAGCGTTCCGGGTCCGAGTCTGAATTTGGATGATCGTCGGCGCGCGCACGCGCGGCACGGATCTGGAGGACGAGCGCGGCGAGGATGCGCTCGACCTCGGTCTCGAGGCGCGTAAAGGCCTGCTCGGCGGTCCGGAGGGCAGCGTGACAGCCCTCGTCGAGCGCGTCGGTGATGAGATCGTGAAAGACGGTGCGTGTTTGTTCGGGGATGCGCCGCGTCTCGGTGAGGACGTTGTTGAACACGTCATAGATGTGCACGCGATGGTCGTCCAGCGTGTGTTTGTGCGGGTCTCTGGAAAGGGTGGATGTCAGCGGTTTCGGGGAAAACCGGGACCAAGTGACGTACGCATCCGAGAGCCAGAAGCGCCAAAGGAATTGAGGGATGTAAGGTTCGACCTCGGGGATGTCGACCATGGTTTCACACTGCCAGATGCCGTTCAGGCGTGCAACATCGTACAGCAAGTTACACTGACCGGTACTTGGTGTAGTACGTGTCCACAGCGGTCAGCACACTCTACTCCCAAAGCGTAGGTTGTCAGTTGATTGAAGGGCCAGTCGTGTCTGGTCAGAGAAATCGCAGGAGAAACCTCCCAATACTGGCCCACTGGTTGTAGGTCCCAGTGGGTGGTGCGGGGATTATGGCGGATGGGAACCCCATGAGGCAGTGGGGTACATTTAAATCCCAAGTGCCTCGTGTTAACGAGTGACATAGCCCCATTGACAGGTTGCGATTATCTGCAAGATCTTGGACTGTGGAGTCATGATATCATACCCACAACCAGTTCAAGTGCTTCCGAACTTGTTGCAATGATGGCACAACGGCGCGTGTATCATATCCGAAAAGACATACGTATGTACAATGTAATGTCCCGCTTTGAATATTGATATTTATGTGGTGCAGGCCAAAGGTAGTGTAATACAAGGGAGGCATACGCTCCAACGGCGCTATCAACTATAACTTATGGACTAGAAATATGGTGACCATCGACACATGGACCGCAGAAAAAGGAGTGTGTGCTGGAATAAAGGAGGTGACATAGTAAATCTCCATACCGTCAGGTTGGCAAGACAAGAAAGATATACAACCTCATACTCGATAACTCGGAGGTGGAGGAGAGAATGCCCTCGTTGGCTGATTGCTCGATTTACCCTCGAAACTGTGTTGGGGAGCGCTGAAAGCGTATTCCCCAGTTGATGGACGTGCTGGTGGCGGCCCACTCGGAGGAATGACCGTTTCGGAACTTGCGTTCTCAAAGGGGTTCTGCAGTGGCTCTACGGGCAAGCGGGGTTCAGGAATGGCATGCAACGGGTATGCCTGTCCATCCGCGGCATTCGCCTGGAGTTCCCACCCCGCGGTATCTGTGCTTTCCTGGCGTGACGGGCCGGCGCCTGCAGCACTCCCGGAACGAGAAGGCGCAACAAGACCCGCATCAAACGAGGGTTTAGTGGCTCGGCGAGGTTGTGGAGCGAAGACGCGGGGATCTGATGCATAGCCCAGCGCACGACCATCTCTGTCCCATTGCTGGTAGGGTGAGTCATAGGGCGCATCCGAGTGTGTGAGGGGGGTAGTAAGGCTAACATCCGAGGCATTGGGGTTGAATGTAGTATCGTCGGTTGATCCGGTCATGCCACTGTTTTGGTACAGGACATCTCCGTTCGACTTGCCTTGGCTGCGGCGGGAGATTAAAGAAGGCTCCACACGAGAACAGTGTGACTGACCGAGCTTTTCGACGGGCGTAGATGACCTCGGGCTTGACCCTGTTCACTTGTCTTTGAATGTACCACATTGCAGCCACCGTCACGATAAGGGTGATGGCACCGACGACGTAACTGAGAATTTTGTTCTGGGTCGTGGCAGAACCTGCTCCGGGGTCGGTATGACGTTGCGAAAATGAACAGGCAACCTACCGTTTGAGGAACTCTCCAACAAGGTACCGATATAGACGGTGATGAATTGTTTAGGCATGGACAAGACTGCGGCAAGGATAAAGACGAATATGTTCATTCCACAAACGGCAAAAATGGCGGTTGTGACTGGGGAGGGTCAATGCAAGGGTTTCGTTGGGACGACAAGGACTCACAGTGTCCTGGGACTGCACTATAACGCGCGATCAATGCAATTTTGAAGCCACCCTCTCGAACAATCTTTGCCAGACAGGCATATTGAATGCCCTTCTTTTCCTCTCTTTCGGCACGTGACTGGAAGAGGTATCTGAACGCGCTGTGGAGGGATGAGAGGGGGTGGAGGGGAGCAAGTGAGTACGCACTAGAAGTTACCTATCTCACCGAGCAGCGTGCCAGCGGCAGTGATACCGAAGCCGGCCCACACACCCCAGACCAAGCCACAAACGATGGCCAAGATTTCATGGCCAAAGAGCTGAGAGACGGTGAGCAAAACACGAAGGTTGGGTGATGTGGATACGGACTGGGGGGAAAGATATGACGAAGAAGATGGCGATCGGTATCAGCCAACCACAGGGCAAACTATCGGGAGTATGACATGGTCAGAGGACGAGAGAAGGAACGTTTGGGCGTACCCATGCATCCAATTTGCGGCAGGCTGTATCGCCTTCACGATCTGGTCATGATAAAAGACAAAGAGGGAACCGACGACGATGACGACGATGCCGACAGCATAGTAGACTGCAGAGGGTCAGCGGGCGACCGAGGACGGCAAGGGCGGGGACGGACTGAGGTACTTTTTCGTCAACAGCTTGTCCTTCTGGAAGATGGAGCGATAGTTGAGCATGGTCTTTTGTTTGAGGGACTCGATCTCGCTGGGTGTCGGGCTGGGCGTCCTGCGTGCACGGCCATCGCTGGCGACGGGGTTGTAGGCGGGGCTCAAGTAGCCTGGCATGATGAAGGGCGGTCGTAAAGGAGGGGAAGGGTTATTGACGGTGCTGGGACCGTTGCGGCTGACCTGGAGCACTGAGAATGCCAAGGCAATGTTTCAAGAGCTAGTTGAACACGTGACAAAGGGATATGTGCTGAGCCGTCGACAGCGGGGCCAAGACATGCTCGACATTGCCCAGTCTGCACTCGACCGCATCGCCAAAAACTTGGCCGACATTGGCGCCATCTCCTTCGAGGACTACCTCGACGGCCAGTGTCCCCCACCGCCTGCCCCGGCTCAGGTTCCCTCCGCGGCCAGCGAGCCCGATGGCAATGCCGTCACCCGTCTCTATCAGGCCTGCCAAAGCGCATTTCGAAACACGGACGCCCTGAAGTTCGAGTTCATCGAACAGACCGGTTCGAGGAGTGAGCTCCTCCCCGCGTTTGCAACCACCCCTGACCTCGATCCCAGACAAGCAATGCATCCTGACCATCACAAAACCAGACGGCGTGCGGCGTTCGTACGCGACACAGCCCGTCTTTGCAAGAAAGAACGAGGCAAAGCTAGAGGCCGCGAAAATCGCCGTCGACATGGGCGCACTGGATTTTCTGACCGGTGGCAACGGCCAGACGAGACCCATCCGGGAGACGTCCAGTGCAGACAATGCTGCCCCTTCTGACGTACAGCCTACGGTGCCGGACACGTTCGCGGACGACATCGAGAAATGCTGTCTCGAGTGGCGTGCCGGCCGTGTCACCCCGCACTGGGTCCCGTTCTTTGACCCCAAGTCGCCGCATAGTCAGTCTCGGTGTCCCTGCTCGTCAGGCAATACATTGACGCAAGATAGAACAGGGTTGTGCACTTCGCGTCCAGCTTTCGCAGCACGTCGCTCGCATTTATCTTTCCGATCCCACATTTGACACTCACTTGGATGCAAAGGGAGCTTGTGCCAAGGCTGCCGTTCTCGAAGGTGTCTTGGATTTCATCAAGCACGGAAATGGTCAAACACGTCCCTCGTCCCCTGCTCCATCAATCCAAACTACTTCACAATCATCTCGAGTGACTGTTACGACACCCTGGACACTACAAGCTTTCTACGACTCCCTTCCAAGACCATTTCCAGAGTCTTTTGACACCAACGATGCCTCCGAGATCAACGCCCTTGGATGGCTGAACAACACGACACAGATCGCTAGAGGAGGAAAGCTCATCTTGTCGATCTTCTTCACGACCGATGGCCCACCCGGTTGTCAGTGTCTCGACCCAGGTTTCCGCTCTGTCACTCAGTTCTCTCACAGTGCATGGATGTCTCCTCAAGCTTGATCGCCCCGGGGAGTACAAAGCATCCCTCGTCGACGCGAGGTTCCCCAAGCGATCCGACGCCAAGGCAGCCGTTTGCTTACAAGCCATGTCCGAGGGCATAGGGGACTATATCCGGTCCATCGCATCCGCCGTCGACAACAAAATCACGCCCGCGATGCGTTCTTTTTCAAGCAGTTTGATATTCCCTGCCTTGACCTCGGGGCTCAGCAAGATCGACACCGACCTTCGACCACATTTCGAGTACGACAAGGAGAGAGACGGTTGGCATCTTTCACTCCCTCACCTCCTACAGACGTTTTCTGACTGTCGACATGCAGCATTGGGTGCCACCTTGCTTGTAAGACTGTCGACGTTGCCCACGTCAGAGCAGATGCGACGGTATACGGTCCCGAGCGACTATCGTAGCAAAGCAGACGCCAAAGTGGCTGTCATCTGCCACGCGGCTGAACAAGGCGTTGTCGAATTCGTTCGTTTTCGGGGAGGAATTCCACCGGGTGGCTACACAAGTCCCTATACCTTGCGCACTTACAACCCAGAAGCGTCTCGAAAACGAAAACAACCCGAGCCCGTGGAAGATGGAGAGCAAGGACGACCTGTAAAGAAGAAGAGGAAGAAGGGCAAGCGGCGCGCGGAGCCCTCCCCGTCTGACGGCGATGGCAGTCGCCTTACCCCGGTGGGCCCCGTCCCCCCGAGCAGTAACCAGATTCATGGCATTTCCGGGCCCAGCGACATGGGTCTGTCACAGAGTATCCCCAGAGATGGCTTGTGTGACCCATCTCAGCCAAGTGTTGGGGGTGGGGGTGGATCTGGTGCAGCTCGTCCTGTGGTGTATGGCCACGGGGCATCGTATAATGCACAAATGTACGCATCGTCGTATCCTGCGGTGCTGGACCCGAGATTCGCGGGTGGTGGTGGACTGAGCGGTCGTGCGTATGGTGCCCAGGGCGCGTATGGTGGTGGATCATATCCAGTCGAGCCCCTGCCCCCTGAGAGCGAACCGTCTTGTTCGTGGCCGGGGGCTTCCTTACGTGCGCTCCGTCGGCCAGCTGAGGATGCGGAATTGGAACCTGGGGAAGTGGTGTCTTCCGCGGAATCGGA
>JBBPSD010000997.1:0-13101 GCA_038093415.1 Xerocomellus chrysenteron | reverse complement strand
CTAACTACGACCAGAAACTACTAGCCGTGACATGAAACCCAAAGGGGTAATGAAAATACACTATTGGAAATGAACAGACAGGCACCACCATCTGTCTAGACAGAATGGAGCATTTTTATATAGCGGCCGTCACATGTGATCGGTCCAGAATTAAAAGACCTAAAGAGGAACAATGATGAGGTCGCCGAAGTCCGTGGAAGATATGTGGCAAGGAAGGACGACAGGACCGAGAAGTAGTGGAATGGACGATGATAAGATAAGGACAAACGGATAGTTCCGATATAGAAGACCGAGACAACCGACGTTCCGGAGTACCGGAGTACCTTTGGACTAAGACGGCTGGGCTCGGACTTGTCAAGGATGCGTTGGAGAGGTTATTAGAGTGAAAGGGGATTCTGGAAAATGTGGGGGAAATGGAGGATACGCCTATAGAGACGTACCAGTCTCTACATCTGAGGGATACTTTAGATGCTGACTGTCCTCAGTCAGCTGTGTGTGTTGTTGTTTGCTGACTAAGCTGTGGACGCGGAGTTACAAATCCAAACAATGAAAAACTCGTGTTCTGTGCACGGTCTTTCTCTCTCTTCATCTATCATCATCCATTCGGCATGTCCCAATTCCAAGCTAAATTTGATCGGTTCTGCTCAATGACCAACCTGGGCCTAGACCATTGGCGAGCCGTCAAGGCAAGGTGCAAGACGGCGGTGGAGACCCTTGACGCGCTCACGAGGTGTGTACCCAACAACAAGGAGGAGTTGTGAGAGGAGATAGAGGATTGGGTGGGATGGTTCGACTGTGCAATGGTGAGTAGTCTGAGTAACTCAGAGTCAAAATGGCTAACTCGGGCTTACATTCAGTAGGGTGAGTGGACGGCTGCCGAGAAGGAGGCCGAGCAACTCCAGGTCTCTGCAGAGCCAGAGGGCGAGGACGTGGTGCAGATCGTGGACGCCGAACGGGTGTAAGCGGGGTGGAAGGAGAGGATGGAGAAGGAGCGTGCCGCCGCACTAGCAGCAAAATTGAAGACAGTCGAGCCCGAGGACGCTGCGAGCAAGCACGCGCCCCCGGCCACGCAAGAGTTGGTGATCGATGTCGACGAGGTGGAGGATGTGGTAGTGCCGGTGGCGGAGTGGGCCTCGTCAAAGGCGGTCTCCACCTCGGTTGGTTCGTTGGGAATCAAGGTGAGTGTTCAGCAGCTGGTTTATGTATTATACACTGATACTGGACTTTTTAGCAAGGTCGAGACGAGGAGGATGGCGATGAAAGCGACAATGCCGGCACACAACGGAAGAGGCCAGTGCCGACGGTGGTGATAAAGGATATGAGGTTAGTCCGTCGGCCCGCTAACCAGTCCTGCGACAAGTGCCGAGAAGCAGGGGTGGTGTGTTTCGAGGGCCTGAGCACAGCGTGCCAATGCTGTCATGCGCACAAGGTGGCATGCTCAGTTGCGGGGGGTTGTAGTGGCCCGAGGAGGAAGGGGACAGTAATGGTGGCAACAATGCTGCCTCGCGGTAAGTACTTTTTATCACAATTTTTACCTTCGTCGGACTAACGATATGACAGCACTCCGGCCATTGCAAGCGATGCAAACAGTCGAAGGACAGAGGATCACCGCGGCCCGACGCACCATCAATTTGGCCAGTGGCAGCGAGGACGAGGGCGACGGAGGGAGCAAGGTGGAGGAAAGCGAGGTGGAGATGGTGGAGGCATCGACGAGGAAGATGAGGCAGAGCGCGGGAAGGGGAGTGCGGTGAAGGCAATGCCGAAGAGGACGACTGTGGCGCTGAGGAACCCCACCCACCTGCATGGACCACTTACCCGCCGGGTGGACCTAGTCTGCGCATGGCTCATGGAGATTCGCGGCGCCATCCAGGCACTGGAGGTCGAGCATGAGGGCCTCCTTGTCGAGGTCACCGAGATCATGGAGGAACTCAATGGCAATGACCTATAGCATAGTCACTTTGTTTGTAAAGTAATTAGTTCGCTTTTTGTACAAATGAAAGACCGAAATGCGAAAGAGATGGGATGGGGAAATGAAAACAATGCTGAAAGCAGCAAAACAAGGGGGTGACGGAAGTTTGATGGACTTCCGCCCAGTTTGGCTTCATTGGTCCACTTCTTATCATCTATCCCTTCCGGAGTTACCTTGGTCTACAGATCGGTGTTCGGGAGAGATGGTCTATGTTTTATAAATGGACATGGTGTCTCGGTGCACATTCGAAGGTGAAGTTCTGACTGTAGGGGACAACAGACACAAGAGAGAGGAGAGACGGACTAAGTGTTTTGATTTTTTGCTTTGTGATGTTCTATGGAGGGACGGAGATGTGAATCGGTATAAGGAGGAAAGTAGAGGCGCCGGACTAATCCCAGGGTGAAACAGAGGTAATGGAAGATAATCTGACAGTGTATCGGTCATGTAATCGGACTAGTCCTGGTCTTCATCGTCAGGCTCTTCAACGTCTGCTCCTGCCAACTTGTCCAGATCTTTGTCGTCTAGACCTGTAAGTTCGGTAACCGGTATGTTAGTTTGAAACTGAGGATAGTAAGGTAGGAGACAGAATGCTGTGTATCGCATTTTGGAGACCGCGCCGTCTAACTCGGCCAGTATATATGATCCTCCAGTAGTCTGACGGAGGACCACCATTGGACCAAGGTACCTAGGCTTTGTCTTTCAGTTTAGTTCTTTTTCAACTTGTGTGTTTCGGACTAAGACCAGACTTCTGTGATGGAAATCAGAGTCTCTAATCCAGTTCTTGAAAACGGCCTCAAAGTGCTTGATGGACTCAAAGCGGGCCTTGAGGACTCGCTCGCGAATCGATTCCAAGTTGTCCTGACGCTTTTGGAGCTGTCGGGCTCTCCAAGCAATCAGTCTGTCTGAGGATAGGGGTTCGGTATCTGGTGAGGGGACGAGGAATGTAGCCTCAGAGATGTCAAAAGGAAAGAGTGGCTCGACACCATGAACCATGAAGTAAGGGGACAAACCGGTGGATCGGATTATTGTGACGCACTCGGCCCAAAATACCGAGTGAGTGACGGAGTACCAGTGAGACTCCCCCCCTGGGAACTTTTGACAATGACCTCCCGGACATTGTAATGATGCTGTTCGACCACACCATTAGCCTGAGAATTGTAGGGAGAGATGCAGATATGGCAGATACCATATCGGTCTGTGAGGATGTCTAGTGCTTGGACAAAAGTGGGGCCATTGTCAGTAACAAAATCAGAGAGGGGACCCCACTGGCAAAGGAGGTCTTCAAAGATGAAGGAGGAGAGTGTTGTGGAGTTCTCGGAGTGCAACATGCGCCAACATGCGCCACTCTGGGTAAGTGGACAGCGCACACTGAGCCTGGACTATATACCGATAACCGCCAGAATGGGGCATCAACATCATGTCGATGTGCACTTTGTGGAATAGTCCACTGATGATCGGAATGGTTGGGGGGATGTGGAAATGCTGCGTCTGGCAGACTTGACATTCGTGACATGTCTGAATGAACCACTTGACGTCGTCCACTAGCATTGGCCACCAGAATCGGAGGAGAAGAAGGGTTCAGACTGTGAAGACACCTTTGTGCCCGAGGTCATCATGAGCCTCTCTAATCAGTCCGTAGTGCCTTCCCTCTGGTGCTACTTGTTGGTGTCAGCCGTGTGGTTTGCGTCGCCATAGCGCGCTGTGGAGGAGGAAGAACTTTATCGCCGAATTGACGAAGGACTGGAACTCTGAGTCGGTAAGGTCAGTGGGGCACTCTCTGGTGTCAAGGAAGCCACGGATGGAACACATCCGAGCCTCTTTAACCAGCACTTTGGGAGGCCGAGGAATAACAGGAGAGTCCAGGGCAGAGACCGGCTCAGAGTGAGATGAAGTGAAGACTGTTGCATAGGTAAGGGGAAAATGGGGGGCAGCATTCGGTAAAAGAAATGGACAGTCTGAAGGGGGAAGAGAAGCAAGGTGGTATAAGGGGACGTAGTCCGACGAGATATAGACCGCCGAGTCAAATGGTATCGTTCAGTCATTCAACAAGGTGATGCAAAATGAATATGAATCGTCCAGCCAACCCTCGACGTCATCGACCTCGGGAGGATCAAGTGGGGTGTGAGGATGCCAAGATAGACCATCCGGTCCTGCATGCTTCTCCGCCAAAACATGGCAGAGCTCAAAGTGGAATAGAAGAATACTGGCGATCCATCTATTGATGGTCGCGTTCGGTTGGAGGTCGGGGTTGTTGATCATACCCTTAACGTATTTGGCATCTAGTTCGACAACAAGGTTAGTGACTCCGAAAATGAAAACATGGACCGAGCGCGAGTATCGGCTCTCGATGCTCGTGAGACTAATGGAACAGAATCGGTTCGGATAGCATTTGCCATTCTCACCTTCTTGGGACAAAATGAAACCGACTGTGATGAGCGAAGTGTCCACTGCAAGGACTACTTCCCGACCGGACGCATAGTCAAGCCATCGGAGTGCGGGTGATCGGATGATCTCGCCCTTCAGACAAGCCATAGCATCATGCTGGGCATCTCCCCATTCGAATGGGACGCCCTTGCGGGTAAGGTTAACAAGGGGCCAAGAGATAGCGGCAAAGTCACGGATGAAAATGCGGACCACTCCGCAGGTTCCTAAGAACCCTCAGACTTGCATTAGAGTCTTGCATTCCGGCCAGTCACGGATCTTCTGCACTTTAAGTTCGTGGGGGATTCGGCCCTCGAATGTGCATTTGTGACTGACAATGGTAGTGTTGGGGTCGGCAAGGATGAATTTCTTTGTGGAGACCATTGCGCTGACGTTCTGTAGCCGTTGGAGTATTCTGTGAACAACAGTCAGGTGTTTCCAGATGAAGGTATGGATGCCGGGGTTTTTGGGGATGGTTTGGTAAGTCCTGTCGGGGTTTTGGTGTCAGGTGGTCTCAGTCTTGATGGGGAGGTTGTTGATGAAGGGCATTGTATGGTGGGGAATTTCTTCTTTGTAGGATAAAAGCCATATCGGCCTGATAAATCTGAACTGCGTTAGTATGACCCATTGGAAGGGTCGTGCACCGATAGGGTCCGAGAGGACTGTTGAACGTGGTCATGTCTCAGGACTCAACATGCAGTGGATGCTGGTCATAGCCCACAAACAGATCATTCATTCCATACACAGCATACCCGCTGAAGGATTCGGCGAGGTGTTCGACGAATGGGGGGACCAATGAGTCCTTGATAGTGACAGCGTTGAGGGGTTGGAGGTCATGAACAAGGCAGAGGGTCTTTCCGTCCTGCTTGAGGACACAGAACCAGCGAGAGCGGTAAGCGGCAGTGGAGGGTTCGTAGACACCAGAGGTGATTCGGTCTTTGATGATTTGGATTACCTGATCCCAAGATAACGGCGGGATCCACAGAGTGTGAGGCACCATCGGGATTTTGATGGGCGGGAAGTAGCGGTCATCAAGTCAGCCTCTCTCGGCCAGTATTCACGCAAAGGCAGTTTCGTGGTTGAGGATGATCCATCGGACCAACTTCAGCTCTTCGGACCAAAGCCAGTTTGTGGGGTCGAGGTCGAGTGTGTCGGAGCATGCCTGTGTGAATCAAACTCCGGGTACGAATTCCGGAGGGTGAGTAGGTAATGGTACAAGATCGGTGAGAGGATTGTCTGGTAGCCAATGCAGTACTCAGTATTCCTCCTCGAGAGGAGCCAAGACTGGTCAGACTTTCTTTGCAACTGGCTTGTAAGCCAAGGAATGGGTAATAGGATCAAGGGTATAGGTAGAAGTAAGGGCATCAAGGTGGGATGGTAGCAGAACGGTCTGAGTGGATGACACGAATTGGTAAGAAGGTGACGAGGCATAGTCCGAGATCTTGGTCTTAATAGACCAAGCCAGGGGAATGGAGGACGAGAAGTTAAATGAGGATATAAGGGAAGCGAACACGCGTGAATCTCCCAAACCTTTTGGTGGCTCATCGAAACCTAAAAACCCACCTCCACAACAGACTGGTGGTTTGTGCACAGTAGTTTCCATTGGCACCTTGGGCATCCTTCGGTCCATGCACAGGTCGGGATTTTGTATGCTTTACCGGAGTTCGGGTCATGGAGAGTGATGAGCTGACTGCCGTCGGGAAAGTCATCAGTCTTCGTGCTTAGTAGACATTGGAAGGGGTGTCCGAGTAGTACATAGGTCGAAGTTGGTGCGGGGTACCACCTGTACCTGGAGATAGACCTCTCTGGTGCTGAAATCTAGTGCAAGGTTCTCGACAACTCTGATGGTCAATTTGGTGCTAGTGTTAGCGTTCGACATGGTCATGACATGGTCGGATCAGACTGGTAGTCCAAGACCCTCCCATATCCGTTTGGGCATGGCTACAATCTCTGAACCAGAGTCCAGGACTGTGTTAATCGTTCTACCGGTGCTGACCACCTTTGCCTCAATGGAGCGCAAGGGGATGCTGTGATGCACAACTATCAATCCGTCATCGTTTTGGTGAACTCAGTCTCCGAACTCTCGGCCGATGGCGTCAGGGTCGTGACCAGAGAGCTCGTTAACCTGTACAACGTTAGTGGTAACAGGGATGCATTTGGTGGTAGCTAGCTCATGGAGATGTTTGCGAAACTCCGGTGCTACCGAGAGAAGGTCCTTGACAGGTATTGGGACGGTAGTCTCCAACACCTTGTCTAATATACGATTGGGTGTGGTTTCGTCTTCGATAGGGCATACATATCTGAATTGCCTGCTTGGCGCAGGAGTGGATGCGTTAGCGGTTTCAAAGCAATTCGGAATGTTACTCTTTGGGAATGATGGTGGTAAGGGTCAAGGTATTGCGGAGGTCGATGCTGGTATCGGCATGTCTAACCTGGAGGATGATGGCGTGGGGGTTGTCCAAGATGCTCCGATGGCAGGCAAGACAATCTCCTCGGTGACTGAAGCTGGCCGAGGGTTTCATGGTGGCATGTTGTTGTCTTTCTAGGCAAAGATAACTCAGAACTCATGATGGTTCCCCAGACAATGTATCTTCGCCTCCACGGATGGTAGACTATAAGCTAGGGAAACTAGTTCTCCTAGACGACACAACAACCAATTAGCTGAGTTGGTGAGTATACTTAGTCTAACCAGTGACATGGGTGTTCGTCAATCTTCAACGATAGTTGAGGGGGACTGATAGAATACAAAAGCCTAGTCTCTTGTAGATGTCTGGTGTAAACAGGGCTACGCTTGATGAAAGCGTGCAGAAGGGCTCTAGTCAGCGTTGGGTGGCTGCTAGTAGCTAGAGGCTGGGAGGAGTTCACGCGATTTCACTTAGTCACATAGAATAGGTTATGGTAACTCAATTCTTATTGCACACTAAGGAGATGGCAAATCAGGAGGGGATTAGCGCAAATACCACCAACTCGTAGGGTGGATATTGGCTAGAGACTGGATTCTTCTATCTCTTATGCCCTGGGCTGGATAGGTAGCACTTAGACTAGTAGTATCCGCACTACTGAGAGCTGGCTCTAGTAGAGGGTCTCACAAGTCCTACGATAGGAGTCAGCTATCACTTAAGCCTCTCTTGGGCTTCCTGTGACCTGGCACTCTCTTGTGGTGCTTACTGCTTCTCGTTAGAAGCTGGTTGTCTCTGATCCAGAATGCTGGATATTGTCCCCAAGGCAGGAAGATGTCCAGAAGATCAGTTTCCTCGTTGGATCTCCCCCCAAGGTCTTCTCCCTCTGGGGCCTGATTGGCTCTCCTTAAATAGATAATACAAGGGGCTGTGCTGCCAGGGGCAGCTGACTAATGCCAAGAGATTGCTGAGCCAATTGACCAGTTTAGTTGGTAATCACGGGCTCGGTGTGGCTCGGCATTGGGCTCAGCAGGTACCGGCTGTGCTCTGCTGACTGATGCTGATTCAGCCAGGTCACATGACCGATTCTCTCTCTGGCACTTGACTAGAGTCTAAGTATATACAAAGATACTAGGGAAATAGTCCAATCAAATAATATACTCAATCAACACAGATGAGGTGGGACAAATCATTTAATTTCTCAACACCCTGTGGATGGAAAAATAAGAAAATATAGGGGGAGATGGTCCATACTAAGGGCTATCTAGCCATCAAATTGCTAAGCCTTTGGACCATGGGAAGGTGGTGGAATCTCAAAACTTGGGTCAATTGTCTGTATGGAATCATAATCCTTGCATCAAACTAGGTTGGTGCAGGTTAACGTGAACACTGTCAAATCAGGGTCATTTATCTCGGTCTTTGTCGGCCTTGAAGTTTGCCAACGCTTGAGCAATGTAGGGTTGGAAGTCGGGGTGTGCGAGGGCGGAGTTGGCATCTTCATCGGTCTGGTGGAGTGGGGCCATGAAGACAGATGGCTCTATATCTAGGACGGTGTCAGTATCGGGGTATGTCAGTGAAAACAGTCCGGTGGTAACAGCGGGTGTAACCGCTGTGGCAGCAAGTCAGTCAAGGCAGTCCTTGAGACAACTAGTCCCAGGGATGTGGGGAATCCGTCTACCATCTGGAAGGTGAATGCAGTTATCGGCACCACGACTCGCCCGACCAGACCAGATGTATCCTTCTACATGAGGGCAACTACCCATAAAATGAGTAGGGTCAGCACAAAAGGCGCAGAGCTGTGGACCGGTTTGGCGCAAGGCCAATTGCTCCTGCTTGATAACAGGGGCGGCGATGGGTACTGGAGGTTGCGGACTAGCTGAGGGGTGGGCTGGCGAGGTCCATGCTGGGTAATAAGGTTGCATGGTAATAAGGTTGCACCGGAGTGTAAGCAGCGGGAGAGGAGGAAGCAAGCAGTTGGAGCACGGCGCCTGTTAAGAGAAACAGGGCTGCCGCAGCAGTGTCCGCTATCGGATATGGGTTGGATGGGTGGTGCACGGTGTTGGTGATGAGGAGTCGGTATTGGACTTGTGTTTCGAGGTCAGCGGGTAGTCCTTTGGGGAAATAGGCATCGCGGTTGAGTTTGGAGAGGAACTGACCGTTAATCAGGAACTGTGCGATTTTCATAAACTTTCTTTTGTATTCGCTGAAGTCAGTGAGAGTCCGCATAGGCTTAGCCCTATACTCTTGGATGAGGTACTGGAGGTCAGCTTGGCAATAGCAGTTAGCACCTTCACATCCTGGATAAAGTGCTTTAACAGCGAGGGCGAAAGCAGCCCAGTCGGTGGGTATGATGATGGCTTCAGGAAGCAACTCCCAACCCTCTGACTCTTCGAGGTTGGCATAGTGGATGGAAGTCCAAACCTTTTTGGCATCTGTAAGAGTAGTGGCGGTCCCTAGGATGTCAACATCCTCTAGGAACCTAGGTAATAATGATGGGGTTTTTCCATCAAATTTCGGGGCGCTAGCGCTGCCATGGAGAGGCATCTGTGCGGGAAGGGCCATTGGAGCAGGAGGTAGTGGTGTGGGAAATACAGCGGGTAGTTGCAGAAGGGCAACTAGAGATGGAAGACAAGCTTGTCAGCGAAGTGGGGTAGATGACGATGTGTTGGACTGTAGTCCGAAGAGAGCGGTGTCGGTCGGTAAAGCAGGTAGGGGTGTCTGACTGTAGTCGGGGCGAAGGGAATGATCGATGGAGGGCCGAAGAAGGTAGGATAATGATGGGGACGATGACTGAGATGAGAGTTCGGTGGGTGACAATCAGGAAGACTCTGTTTTTGTGAGGGGGGTTAACAGTGAGGAAAATGGGGAAATAAACAGTGTCATCTCTCCTGATCCTCCTCGAGGAGGCGTAGAATTTATATACATATGCTCCAGGAATCTGATCGCTATTGCTTCCTTGGTTCGTTAAAAACTTGGGTAAGTTCTCCTGAATTAAGGCAGGGTCGTCAGAAGGAGCTGTGTTCGGACTAGGTGGGTCCGACCAATCAGAATGGTTAAAAATGAGCGGTGAAGATAAAGATGGGTCTGCAAAAAAAGGTTCAATTTCAAGGTCGGCTAAGATAGGTAGGTCAGCGCAAAGATGTTGTGCGTTGTGAGGGGGTACCAGTTCCAGTAACTCAGAGTCGTCGCCAAGCTGTAGGTGCCGGAATTTGTCAAGTAAATTTTCAAGTTCTTGGTGCTGAGGGGTGGATTGTAGACGTCTTCTGGAATCCCTTTCTGAGTCCCTCGTGGTGGGCTCCAGTTTTAAAGATCCTTGCCCGGCTGTGATGGTTTCCTAAGGGTATAAACCTACCAACAGACTGCAGCAAGTATAGAAATAGTTAGTGGGTACAATTAGTTCATCCCAAAAGAGACTCGAAAGGAAAGGGAGAAGTCCAGGAGAGGTCCGATCGACGGTACTCAGGATTTAAGAACAAGTCCGAGCAGAATGTGAGTGGTAGTTCGAGCGTTAATCCGATAGTCTGAGTGGTTTCGGTCCTATGGAATGAAAGAGAGAGATGGTAAATACACAGTAGACGGTTTACTGCATTTGGTGTTGAAGACGGTGATGGTGACGGTATTTGTGAGCCAAAAGGGAGCTGGTATTTTCGATACCGTACATGGATATTATAGTCCGAGCATTCTCAGACTCTAACTACGACCAGAAACTACATACTAGCCGTGACATGAAACCCAAAGGGGTAATGAAAATACACTATTGGAAATGAACAGACAGGCACCACCATCTGTCTAGACAGAATGGAGCATTTTTATATAGCGGCCGTCACATGTGATCGGTCCGGAATTAAAAGACCTAAAGAGGAACAATGATGAGATTGCTGAAGTCCGTGGAAGGCACGTGGCAAGGAAGGACGACGGGACCGAGAAGTGATGGAAGGAATGATGATGAGATAAAGACAAACAGATAGTTCCGATATAGAAGACCGAGACGACCGACGCTCCGGAGTACCAGAGTGCCTTCGGACTAAGACAGCTGGGCTCGCAGTCATCAAGGATGCATTGGAGAAGATATTAGAGTGAAAGGGGATTCTGGAAATGTGGGGGAAATGGAGGATACGCCTACAGAGACGTACCAGTCTCTACAGCGCGCGTGCAGGTCCATTACGGTAACCCGCTCTTGCCATCTGAAGTTACTGGTGAGTGAGGCTGTTGATCGGGCAACGGCATTGACCAATCACCTACCTGATTGAACAACTCAGCTACTGCTTGTTCATCGGTCCAGCCTTGGTCTTTCTTAATGATCCATTTCTTCTGCTTCCTGGAATATACTTGTTCCTGGACTAGGTGCTTGAAGATTCTCATGATTGCCTCTTTTGCGTTCTGCTGGTTCCTGATAAAAAAGAAAGCAAGGAAATGCTCGGGGAAAAAGTCGGAGGCACTAAGAGCCTCAACTTTATTGTAGTAAGGGAGCGCCATCTGCAATCTTGTGTGAGGGTCCACTAGGGCGTGAGGGAGAGACTCGTCTGTAGGGGCACCGCCTCCCAGGTAAGAGTTGACCTATATACAGTAGAAATACAAAAGAAAATGGAGAAATGGACGTGTGGACCAGGGCAAGACCAGGGTGAATTAACCTACATTTGTCACTGGATTATGCAAGCGATGCCTGGCAATAGCTTCCAATTCCAACATTCTTTTCCGACTACACGAACTCTCAACCAGGTCACTACTGCTTGCTGCTCCAAGACTTTACTGGGGTGAGGAGTACAATGGACGGAAGTACATATGATGGTAGGAAGAAAGAGGGAGGTAAGTGCCTGAGGATTCAACAGTACAGACCCTTCAATCGATGTTTCTGTACCTGCAGCTAGTGTTGTACTGGGCCAGGCCCGAGGTCCTGAAGCCCTGGCTTCAGGCACTGTCCAGGCCGGGCCAAGCCGCGCCCCTATGGCAGGCCTATAAGGGCCCTGGGCCTGGCCTGGGGTGCATTGAGGCCCGAGGCCATGGCCTGAGCCCAGGCTTTGTGGCAAATTCCGATAAACTATATACAGTTAATGTCAGCCACATTTGGAAAGTACATACCGCTGGTGAGAATTTGATTCCACCGCACTACCGGCCCACAATGCAAGCAATTCTGAGCAACAATGAAGTGCTCGTCCAGCCTGTTCAACCACGCCACATTGCAAAACTCTTGTCTCGCCTCACAGACCCAAACAATGATGCAACACCCAAACTCTGTAGCCACAAAGCACTCACAGCATCGACCACGACCAACCCTGCCATCTCAGTGCACAGCGGGAAGTGTGCGGTTGACGGCCATGCCGTTGTCAATGACTTAGATCTGCAATTGAATCATGCAGATGATGAGGGAACCAACACGCTGGGAGGTAACAAAACTCATGGTATGTCTTTTCATTACTTTTTCCGCTCCATCTGCACTCATCGGTTTGTTCCTACCATACTTTCCATAGTGAAACGACTCCATCGCGGCACTATCATGTTGGATTTGGACTTGGATCACGCAGACAATGCAGGGACTCAAACCAGTGGTATAAAAAATAAAGGTGTGTTTTCTCGACCTTTTCCTTGATGCCACATTCATTATCGTGTACCCGCAATGCTTTCCACAGCAAAACGGCTCCGTCATGCTCACAAGTCTAGCCGGTCCTCCTCTGCTGGTAAGTCACTTGTATGTACCTGCTTTTGTTCTACTCGCTTACTGATATATCTAGTCATTCTCCAGGTCCTGCCAACTTGTGCACTTCGTCTCGTGCAGTATCATGTAAGTTCCCATTCTTTGTCGATGTTCTCGCTAACTATATTACTATATCTCTACTTACAGGTATTGAAGTCCCAGATGACGAATATGACTCACCAGCAAACGGATGCACAAGCTGCCATCCATCAGCACCCACCAGCGAATTCGAGAGTCCGGAGGACTCTGATGTCGTGATGGAAACAGACGGCAATTGCAAGACAGGTAGGTCATTACCCGATGACCCAGACTTCAGAAACAAAGCCCTCATGTCTGCATCAGTTAGAACACGTGACAACATAAATGCTGATGGGTTTTTCAATGACGTCGACATATGCCCAACAGAGCTTTTCCTCTGATCAGGGATCCACTTTGCAGCATGCCCTCCCAGCTCTTGAAGCATTGTATAAGGCTTGGTCCATCCACTCAGATTCTACAAGGTATGAGCCATTTAGAGAGGGCTTAATTGCAGCCACAGACAAGCTTGCACAATACTATGAGCGCACTGCTGATTCTGATGCATATACTTTGGTTATTTGTCAGTTCTTCTATGCTCTCTC
>JBBPSD010000996.1:0-13107 GCA_038093415.1 Xerocomellus chrysenteron | reverse complement strand
ATTGTTCATTAATGGTGCGTTCTCTGACAACTAAACGTCGACAGAGAACTCACCGTCCCCCTTATAGCCCCGCCCATGCCAATTCTCGTATCGTTTCCACGTATTTAAGAGGGTTTCGTTTATCATGCTTGATATTCCTTGGCTTATTATTGCGTCTTTGAGTTTTGCATATACAATGGAAGTTCTTTGTTTACGACTGCACCTGGAGAGAAGGTGAACGCCAAAATTACGATGTCACTGGAGCAGCGGTCCGTATTCCAGCGCCCCGCATCTCCAAGCTTCGATTCTTCCCTGATCTCGAGGCGGTGAACGGCGTCTCTTCTTGTCGGAGGCGGGTCGGGTCCCACCACACCGGATCTGCACGCAAATGGCCTGTGGTTGACACTGAACAAGACTATAAGTAGCCAGCGTCACTGTGGATGTCCGAAGTGTCTGTCTGTCTATCTTCTCCCACCTTCACCCATTTCCACCAACACTGTTCAGTGCGCCTCGTCTGTATGGATCTCCCCGAGGTATGGTCCTATCATTTTCAACGCGTTCTTACTAGGAGGCAAGGGACTGTTGTAGCCAGTCACCACCCGACTCCTTCCGGGTATCCATTGAAGAGAACGTTGTCTTTATTTCATGAACGTGTGACATCATGATAGTCGTCAGGTATGTCGCTTGGTCCAAAAAAAAGGAAAATTACTGGCTTGTCGGCTCAGGGTATAACAATCGTTGATAATGGTCTAGTTCGTCTGTTGGTGCTCGACTGCGAAAGTAGCACCGATCGGTGGTTGTTTGTGGTGGTAATCAATTATCCGAGCATCAAGGTCTGACCCCGAACCACCGGTAAAGCTGTATCTGCGAATCTATGGCGGGTATTCCATGACGAACCCTCCTTGTTTGTATGGTGTTTCGTCAGCTTTCTACTGCTGATAGACATTGACAGGGTGGGGAGACTAAATGATATCATTCTCAATGATAACGCCAAGGATAAAATCAGAAACTCGACCTCAGGCATTGAGAGAAACCTCGAAAAAGAAATTGCCGTTCGCATGTGACTAGGGAAGGTCAAGGTCTACCGCCCGTCAGCAGAGCTTGGAAACCTGACCACGATCGCGTGGTGTTGGCCACTGGCAGTTGCAGCGATCTTTTGATTCAGAACAATGTAGACGCCGGTCCGAGCGCCCACTTGGACCTCCTTTCTGACGAGTACGACGCGGAATGTGTTAGGTCAATTTTCGTATAGTCGCAGCTCAGCAGGCAGAGGATAAATTAAAAAGACGAAACGAAACGAGAGACGTACGGTGCCAGTGCCAGAGACTTCCTCAGTTAAGAAAGACGGTCCACCCAGGAGAGTAATCGAGAGGAGAAGAAAAAGAAACATATGATTCATCCTCGTCCAGTTAGGATCAAGCAATGCGTGCGCGAGACAAGGAACAAGAGAGAGAAAAGGGAAGAAATCAACGAGTGTGGTATACTGGAACCGAGTATTGGCGAAAAAAACACAAGCGTTCAGTGGAGAACAGGACAGCGATGGAAGCGTGTCGTGGAAGAGTGCAAAGGATTACGAAAATCTTTTGTGTGTATGAGAGATTAGTTCCTGGGATGGGAACGAAGGGAATATTAGGTGTTATCATCGCGAGGTCATGCCAGGAATCCACAGAACAAAAACATAGTGGGCAAGAGGTCGGACGTATCGGTCATCAAGACAAAGACACGCGGTGACGAGGGGAACAGCGAGGACGAAATGCTTCAGAGATCTGCGCCGACAGCGTCCACCACATAGAGCACCTGCTGCGGCCTCACAAACAGCCCCATCGATTCCGACGCCGACATATCGCTCGCGACAGGCAACGCGCTCCGCATGCGCTTCATCCGATCCAACGACACATGCAACTGATCGCCCTCCCTCTTCGCGCCCTTGAACGTCGTCGTGGCGTCCCACTCCGTCTTGCGCCGCCGAGGCGCACGCGCGTCCTCGCTCGCGCCAAACTCCCACTCGGAACCGGTTGCGCCAATGTCAAAGTACCGAATGCCGCCCCATGAGCCGTCGCACCATGCACGACCGTCGGTAACGTCGCCGACCCATGTGTCGATGGGGACCTCGACGCCGACCCACGGGCCGCGCTCGCCGAGGACTTCGCCGATGTAGCGTGCGAACGCGCGGAAGCGTTTTCGCTTGGACGAGATAATGCAGGGGATGCCGATGTCGAGCGTCGCTCCTGGGGGGACGGCGGACGCGAGGGTCGATTCGGTAAGTGTGAGTTCGGGCGTGCGCGTGGCGGCGGTCATCGTGTCGGTGCTCTCTCGCGCAGCGAGGGTGTCCTCGGAAGCGAGATCGTCGTCGAGGGGAGGGGGAGTGATGATGGGTTGCTCTGGCGCCTCTGGGGCCGTGAATACGGTGTGCATGTCCGTCACCATGTCGTCGTCGTCGTCGTCCGATAACTGGATCGGCGGAACGGAGGGCGTGTTTTCCTTGTCAATGTCCGTCTTGGCGCGTTCTTTGACGATCTCCACACGACCGAGGCGCGGGGAGGGCGATGGAGAGGTTTTCCGACTCCCGTTCTTTTCGACGACGTTCTTTACCGACCGTTTCGGTGCGACGGGCGTCGTACGGCCTGCAGACGGCAGTCGCTTGGCAGCCGACGCAGGGCTGATCTTGGCCGCGTCCTTGTCCGGATGCCGCACGGGGGTGCGCGTGGAGGTCATGGAGACCCTGGACGCGACGCGGGCTCGGACTGCTGGTGCTGGTGCCGGTGGACGTGGTCCCCCTTTTAGCGGTCGTCCCGACGGTGCGCGTGCTGGCAGTCGACAGTGTGGAACCGCCCGACGCGTTGCGGGATCGTGTGCCGTTGGACCCTGCCGAGGTTGGCGTGAGCTCCGAGGGTGCGGTGCGGAACGTGGAGTCGGACGTCGCAGAGGAAAGACTCGCGTTTGGATGCGGCACGGAAGACGGTATGCGGAGGGTGGACAGGCCATTTTGATGATGGGGTGGATGATGGCAGGAACGCACAGTGGGTGACGGAGACGGACAGAATGTCCAGGTTGCTTGGTGGATGTGGAGCGCATAGAGGACGTGCTGTTGGTGATGGGTTTGGACAGCATAAACCTCCCGTTCGGCGAGGTCCTGAGTGAGGCTGTTTGTGTTGAAGCGCCGTCATGGTCTTCGTCCGCTTCCCATCGCCATCCTTGTCGCCTCGCGCGCGAATCACGATCATTCATACTGCATAAGCGTGTAGACGTCGTAGCCATTGACGGTGACTTGCGATGTCTGACCGCATGGCGAGCCTTGTCTGTAGCACCGGTTCGTACGCTCGTGACGCTTGCAGAGTCCGGCGTGAGGTTGGAGTCGGATATCTCGTTCGCACGCGACGTTGCGCTGTGGTTGCGCACCCTCGTAGAACCAGATGGTAGCGTGAGGATAGCTGTACTCCGCGCAACACTGCGTATCGAACTCCCCGAACTTGCAAGGCCCCTATCCCTGCATCCCTACCCTGACCATGGGATTTCAAAGCAGGAATAGTGCGCGAAAGGACGGAAGCGCGAAGAGAGTGGACTGGAATTGTGTCCGAGGCTGTGTCGCCGGACCCGCGGATCAAGGATGGGCGGAGAACGCGAGATAGACGAGGATTTCGCATCGGTGGTACGGTGCAGGAGAGATGAGATATTCGAAGGGAATTTCGATCTCTGGGAAGATTGTAATAACAAGGAATACGCGAGGTGAATGTAGTATTGAGAACAAGTCGCACCTTGCGAGATCTCTTTCATTGACCACCCCTCGAGCGTGTCAAAGCCACCTTCCTGGCGTATCCCCATCCACCGTTTCCTGATCCATCTCACCAAATCGATGCGTGCTTCTTCCACCTGTGCGCGGATCGGTGACGTCCGCGAGAGCATCGTTGTGTCTGTTTCTGTAGCATGTGGGCGAAGTAGTATGTTGGACACAAGGGTCTACAGAAATCGATCAATTGTCGAAATCCGATTGGGTCAACGAACGCACCTGATAGACGGTCGCAGCATACCGTTCACTCATTCCTCTCTTGAGCGCCTCCATGACCCAGCCGACCCTCTCTCCATCCTCGAACCCGGCCCCATCACCCTCCAACATCTCGACCCATTCTGGCTGCTCAAAGCACGTCTCGCTTTCCTTGACAAGACACTCGTCAATCGTTTTTCGTGCCGCCGATACCATCTCCCTCGTGACGTCTGCCCACGCATCGATCGCGGCACTCAATTTCTTCACTGCGTGCTGAGCGGCGAACAAGAGTGGGAACATGTTGATGGGTGTCGTCGTTTACCAACGCCCTTGACGACGCTATCACGTCTCTTTTAAGGCAGAGCGGCGAATTCGGCGTTGCACCAGCCTTCCCCAAAGAGGCCTACGAGCGCGCGTCTTGCGCCTCGCTCGAGGTAGTTGTTCGCGACGTCGTCGGAGAGCGCGAATTCGAGGATGCGTGGGACTCTGCGGGCACACTGGCGACATCGACAGCCACCGGTACCCCACTTGGCGCTCGTGATGCGCTCGTATTCGTCGAACTCGAGAAACGCGTGGTAGAGGCCATGGAGATGCGGGACTGGGTTTCGTTATAGAGATGGGTGAGCGAGAGACGGATCGAAGGATGGCAAAGGCGGTGTCGAGGTCATATGTACGATGACAAAAAATGAGGGTGGCTGTGTAGATGTACGGTGGGTGCACTGCCCCCTTCGTCCCTTTGGTCTAGTTTGCCACCAGTTACTGATCCTCTCACCCTGATACCACCATGTCTACCACCTCTTCGGCTGATGACCCCCATCAAATGACGAACTCACCGGCATTCATCCATATTCTTACTCATGTTTTTCTTCCTGTCCAGCTCCCCGACGAAAACGACAATACCCCAGAGAACAATTATTTGCTCGCTCGTGCGGTGTGCGCTGCTGCTCGTGCTTATGGCACCCACGTCCCCGGAACCTCTGAGCAGCCTCAGTGGAACCACATCACAAAGATGTTAGACAACTTACAAGCCTCCGTTCAGTCCAATGGCTACGTCATCTCCCAGTTGCGGGGAATGCAAACGGGAGGTACGTTCGCAGGTTCCCCACATGTCCCGGGCATTGCTGACAACCTTTTAGATATCCTCGCATTTTTCATCCGATGTCAGAATGTTGCGATTATTCTCACGAAACGGGAGTGCTGCACGCTGTGCGAGGCATTCCAGGTGTCCCCAAGCGAAGATGCTGTGGAGAAAACGCCAGAGCCTCTGATATGCTCGTATCCTGGGTCGGCCGTAGAGACGCCAAACGAGCTGTTTGATGATGTGGAGTTCCAATTCGAACTTGCCAATTTTCTCTCTCGCCCCAACGCTGTCGACTCGGATCTTGCTCTCCTACCTCCCACTGATCCACAATACATTAATGCACTGCTTAATGAGATCTGTCGCGCTGCTGATGTCTCTCCCGTAACCAAACGTACTGCACCGTTTGCCAACAACTGGTGTGGTGGTCACACTGCTCACGGTTCTCGTATCAACAAACGTGTTCGTGACCACGTTGGCCCGTCGTGGAGATTCGGTAGCAAAGTCAAGGACGTTTGGCGTCGTTCGCCTCTTTGGCTTCTCATCAGGGTGGCAATTCAGATGACAGTCAATCGATCTCTTGGACGTGCTTCCTACAAACGTTTCATGCTGTTCTTCACGTGCACCCTTGCAAGGGACGAAAGAAATACAAGTCTTTCCAGTGATCTACTTCATTTGATGTTATCCAAAACTTTCCGACGTTCAACCAAGCTTGGCTCCTCTACCCCTCACAGGCTTTCCGAAATGGCACTGAAGACATGCACTTGTCTTCGAGAGATCCTTGACGCCAGGTGGGAGCAGCTGAGCGCACGCTCATCCCCATTTCGGAATCCTTCCCAGGATGAACTCTCCAGAGACACCCAGCTCTCGCTCCTGAACAGTGGTGGATATATTCGCAACGCTCTTATGAACCCTGACCCCCAACTACTTGGTACCCCCTTCCATCCCAGCCATCGTCGCCGCGGCTCCCTTGAAGACTTCTTGTCTTTGAATGGGACCTTTTTTGACGAGGCATATACTGCCGACCCTGACGTTACTCTCTATGACGTCGAGCGATCGGTTGAGGAGGGCATCGATGATTGGCTTGCCTGCGTCACGGATGTGGACGAGGCATGTGCACAGCTCGATACCTTGATGGATAAATACTTACCGAAGGCGAGTTCTGCAAAAGAAAATCCAGAAAGTGTGTCCATCATGTTATTGACATGGATCGAGCTTTATGTCGCACTGGACAAGCTAGTTGTGAAGCAGATTCCCATGCTCGCCGACTATTCCCTTGAATTTCCGATTGCATGCCTGGAAAGGCTGTTCCTACGCAAGGCAACAAGCCTCCATCGTCTTTCCTGCGCATACCAGTACCTCTCTGTGCGCCATTCTCGATCGCGTCCAGGATGGTCACTACTATCGAATGAATTCACCAAAGACAGTTTCCCCGTTCGTTATTATGACCAATCCCCACATCTTCAGCAGCTCAAAGTTCGCATCGAACAAAACGCGACGGAAAATATTGCTGGACGTCCCGGTCCGCGACTGGAAGGTGCAAGTCTCGCACAGACCTACTATGATGGGTACCAACAGATTCTACCCAGGCGACGACTAGCAGAGTGGGCCCCATCACCGCTGCCTGCCTTGCCATTACATGCGAAAGTCGTCATATTCGAACTGCAATGCCCGGCGAGCATTCGTATCTGGCGTTCTGCTGCGCCCCACATTCTGCGTTGTTTCAAAGATTTCAATTTTTGGTGTGAAAGGCTCGATGTAAAGAAAGGACACCATCTACTTGAGCATGTCCCTGCATTGCAGCCTTATTTTGTCGAGAGCCAAGGGCCACCCCCTCGAGTCCAGATCCACTTGGCTTATGTTTATCCAGAGGGAATCCAATCCCGAAATAGCCCGTTGTTACGTTATGTTGTTCAACATCCCAAATCAAATGACGCGGAGGCACTCTTGGTATGGAACCCAATTGAAGAGCGCGACAAAGACAGGTCGCTTTCGCGGAACCTCATAAACCAGTTTTCATCCCATCATGGGTGTCCCTCATGCAAAGACTTAGAAACTTTTGTGGATAATACCTCTCATACTTCCAACGATGTCTTGTCTGCTCAAGCCGCCTGTCCCGCGGATCTCTCCCTTGACGAATTCGTTGCATTTGCACACTTACGGAGCGGTGGCTCTCTCCAATGGCTCAACATCCTCCAGGGGCTGCGCAGTAGAACTCTCAACCTCCGCCGTCATGCAGTTCATTTCCTCCTCGCCCACGCAGCTTTTGAAGTCGGACCGCTCGATCTGAATACAGGGACGTGGGCCTGGCACCAAGAGCTTCAAGACTCGTGCTTTTGCAATGCCCTCCTAGACGAGCTCGACAGCTTGTTCGTGGATGCTGCTGGCTTGATTGATGGGATGTTGATGAATACCATTTCTTTGTTGCTCACTCGGGTGCTTGCGTCGAGCCCTAGCAAAGGGGTATCAGGCCGAGCCATCACACTTCTTCGGAGCGTACGTAAGGTGACGTTCAGTTGGGTGCAGGAGCTATCATACGACCTGGCGCAGGCACCTACCAACGAGGAACGCAGGAACTTCTTGCTGGACATGGCTGCTACTTGCCGAAGCACGTTTGACGTCGACCGTGTCACCCTCCGCAAGGTCTTCCATTCTGCAGAGGATGTGGACGCTCTGCTCTCGTGCGGCTTCTTTATACACACACTTCGCGCTGACTGTATGTCCAATTCCTGAATACCAATACCCTCAGCACTTAGCTAACTTCAACTCTTCAGACATCGGTGACCATTATTTAGGACTGCTCCTCAAACGAGACCAACGTCTTTCTCCCGCTGTCGAGGAGGTATTGCGGGACGTAATCCTCGCCGATCCATCAGACTATGGTGTGGACCTTGTAGTTGGCAAAATCTTCGCTAGCTACCAGCCGGGTACACAGAGATGGGAGCATTTGCAGTATCCAAATGCCCGTTGGCTTACATGCAAAACCAACGCAACTGTGGACCAACCCTCGCAAACAGTGCACGTTAACCTGCTCGATGGGGACCTTCGAGTGGCTGGTCAACCATTGGGCGGTCTGCCGCATGATGTTAGGGAAATCTTTCCTGATGTGCGTGTATGCTGCAGATTCATATTAACGAGCGTTCCTAACTATTGTTTGCAGCAAAGCTTCTTTGCCATACCATCCAATCTGCCAGGAATGGATTTAATGACCTTCCCCATGATGTCCAACCACAAGGTAAGTACCAACGCTACGCGAAATGACCATGATAGTTTAAATACTACGCAGGTGCACTTTTCGCTGCGAGGTGACAAACTGGTAGTTCGAGCGCAATGTAATCGAACGAATGATATCCTTGCGCTGATTCCTCGGCCTGCACTTCTGGAAGACCTTCCGCAAACGCTCGTCCACGGTCATGTACATTGGTTGAATTTGTCTACACAGATCATCGAGATACGCCCTGTCGAACGGCTTTGGGCACAATCTTCAGAGAGCTGGAGGATTGATTGTTCATCTGGACAATATCGTATGTACAGGGGTCGTGAGACCCTTGTGGACATCCGCAGCCCAACCTGGGCTATGGTTTCCGAATGTTTCGAGTGTCTCAACGACGTCAACAAAAGAAGGTTCGACCCAGACTCCCACGACCTGGATATCCTGATCTCAACGACCCCCATCGACTCTGTCCAATCCGCATCGATGCACCGGTTGAATGTTACTTTGCCAAGTTACGACTTGTCCTTTTTTGTCAATGAAAGGGAAGAACTTGAGTCTCGTGACTTCAAGGATATGGTTTACGACGAGGATCAGTCTGTTGGGGCATTGTTCAGTTTAAAGAACCTTCTCGTTCTTCGTCCGAAAACCCACATTGCGGGGACCCTTGTACCAGAGGCACTAATCCCCAGATGTGTCCTCATTCCGAATGGCTTTCCCGAAACACGTGGCAATCATGAGGTTCAGATTGACTGTCTCCCTGAACCCAATGATGATGCAGCATTATATCACACCTACGAAGTGGATACCGAACTGGGTTGCTTGATAGGGAATGGCAGCTCGACGAGCATGCGTCTTCTTGCTTATCTGTATGCCATGACTAGCTGCCATTGGCCTGATCCACTGACAGGTCAAACGGGTGCTCAGGCAGCTCTCTGTCTCCTACAGTCGGCTGGGTGTCGGTCAATCATGAAATTCAAGGCTCTCGATGACGAATTCAACCTCTGGATGTCAACCAAGTATCCTCAAATCAACACTGCGTACCAGGAAATCCTAGATAGATATTACTGGCCCACTGACGATTCGGGATCTATTCGAGGGGGCGGTGTGCCAGACAAGTACGCTGAGCAACGTGCTGCACATCTATTTCCTTCGAATGCATTTGGACCAATCTCTCTGGAGGATTACGATGATAGTAAGTATTTAGCCACACACGTCCCCGCTGAACCTCGACTAGCCATTCCACACTCGACTCCATCTTTAAATGAGTGTTTACCTAGACGGGTTACGCCCGATCATCTACTTTGCAACCGCCCAGCGCCAGAACTATTGGCCCGTAGCACCTTGCTTCGCAACAGTCACAAGACATTCAAGTTGTCAGATGATACCTTCCTATTGGATCAACTATTCTCGTCTCTTCGGGTGGACTCCTCATTTCATCGGGAATATCTCGCTCGCCTTGACACCAGCGCACAATCTGTCCACTTGGTGTCTCAGATGACTCACAAAGTAGCGGGTGAGAACCTCATCGAGGCACTTCAGAAACACTATGTGCAGTGCAGAGCCAACTACCTGGACTCTCTGGACATTCTGAAGAAGAGTCTGGGTCCAACAACTGATCTGCATGAACAATCAATTGATCGATTTGGCCAATGGCCGCCGATTACTGCAGATGTCCTCTTGCGATATCTTGCGTCCACTTCACCCATCGGCATCCCTCCATGTTGGAAGAAATGCTTGATATCATTGGCCTTGCTCCTTTTGGAGCTTCAGCGTTCCCGGCGATTGCTACGATTGGCTCTGGACGGTCTTGAAGATGAATTTTCAAAGGAATTGGAGAATGAGGGATGTGACGGGTGGCATGCTGAAGAGTACCCAGATTGGCTGTTAATCCAGGTGGGTTTCTTCTGTCTGAATGCATGTCTCCACTAACACCGCTCCTTGTCTGTCAGATTCAGGGAAACTTTCTGATTCGTCGCGCTCAGGCAGAAGCTGCAAAGGAAATAATGTCCCCAAGGTCCGGTGAAAACTCTGTGATGCAGGTCAACATGGGCGAAGGGAAATCATCTGTGATCATCCCCATTGCTGCTGCTGCTCTCGCTGACGGCAAACAACTTGTCCGTGTCATTGTTCCAAAAGCACTGACAGTTCAAATGTTCGAATTACTCGTTGCTCGCCTTGGCAGGCTCGTTAACAGGCCAATATACCACCTACCCTTCTCTCGTACGGGTTGTAACCCCGGGTGCAACGTGTTCGGGAAGGCTATCACCCCTCAATTTGATCATCTACGCAAGCTCATGGGTCAATGCGTGGCTGAACGTGGGATTCTACTTGTCCAACCCGAGCATGTTGTGTCTCTCAAGTTGATGAGTGTGGAAGAGCAGCTACATGAAACCAAACTTATGAATGACCCTTTAACGAAGTATCATAAAACGATATACAAGCGTATCAAGACAGCCCTGTCGCTTAGATCGGTGCGCATGGATAATCATATATTGGTGGTCGTTGATTCAGTTGAACCCCAGATACAGGGAGACAGTCATGTGGCTGACATGTTTCGGTTGCTGAGCCAGTCGCCAGACAAGTTGAGTAAAAACGACAATAGACAGGCTGACCACCATGGCGAGCCCAGTGGGGGAGCTCGCGGCGCTTCGGGCAGCGCATCCAAGTGGCTGAGCCTTCAGAAGTGGCTTCATTCTCACGCTCGAGATATTTTGGACGAGAGCGACGAAATCCTTCATGCCCGGTTCCAATTGGTTTATACAAGCGGCGCCCAGCAACATATGGATGGATACCCTGACCGATGGACAATTTCTCAGCAAGTCCTGAGGCTCCTGAGGAATCACATATATTCCCTTTCGAGACATGCTCCCGACTCCATAGAGTATGAACGCGGCCCACCCGGATCGTTTCCACATGTTCGCATCCTGCGAGCCTCCGAAATTCGTCGCCTTACATCATTGATTACGGAAGATGTGATGGCTGGACGGCTTCGCAATTTCAGCTTTCCACACATCTGCCCTGAATTGCAGGATGCGATTCGCAGTTTCATATCTGACGAGGATGTCCTCCAAATTCCCACTACAGCAAAGAAGGTGGAGGATTACGCTAAGGGTTTTGATCAAAGTCATCTTTGGAGTGGGCTACTACTACTCCGTGGTCTGCTGACCTCCAACATCCTCTTGTTTGCTCTTTCGGAGCGGAGATGGCGTGTTGACTATGGCCTTGCCTCTGAGTCGCAGCTGGGACCCTCAATATACCGTCCCACGACGCCCACAATGCTTGCTGTTCCATATCGAGGCAAGGACGTACCAGCGCCCAACACCCAATTCGGCCACCCAGATCTGACCATCATTCTCACGTGCCTATCTTACTACTATGCCGGTCTCAGCAAGGAGCAACTGAGAGTCTCCTTTGAAATTCTGCTAGACCAAGATGACCCGTCGACAGAATACGCACTTTGGATCCAAGAGTACGAGTCACTGCCGAAGTCACTTCAGGAACTCAGCGAGATCAACCTCAGGTCATCGGAGCAATGGGACAATGTCATATTCCCGCTTTTCGTTCGAAATCAAGCGGCCATCGATTTCTACCTTTCGCGAGTAGTGTTTCCGAAGGAGGCGACAGAATTTCCTTGGAAACTGTCCGGGTCCAGCTGGGATTTAGCAGAGAAACGAGAAAAGCTTGTAACCGGTGAATAAGTTTGCAGTTCATCTTATGTCGTCCGGTTCGGTGGCTGAACTAGGCATCAGGATTTTCGGGCACCAACGACAGCCGATGGCTATTACCCCTGTCTATCGCTCAGTGCGACCTCGACCATCAGAAGGGAACCAATGCCAGGGTTCTCGCATATCTTCTTCGTCCTGAAAATGACTCCTATATGCTAGCTCACGAGAGCAACGAACAATGGACCACGCATGCGTTCCTCCGACTGGTAGCCACACAACGTCCCGAAATTCGTGTTTTTCTGGATGTTGGCTCACAGATACTCGATCTTTCCAATCGCCAAGTGGCTACGGCATGGCTTGAGATCTACCACGATACAGCTGGCGCCATCTATTTCAACGAAAATGATGAACTGATGGTACTCACACGCAATGGCATCATTCAACCGATACTGTCGTCACCACTTTCTCAGCGATTGGACCGTTGTGTCGTCTATCTGGATCATGCACACACAAGAGGCACAGACATCAAACTGCCTATCGGGTCACGGGCAGCTGTTACGTTGGGTCCCAAGGTGACGAAAGATGCTCTGGTGCAAGGTCTGTTTCGACGCCGTGATGCAATGACTAAATCTCACAGTTTGTGATCTGCAGGTTGCATGCGTATGCGCAAACTGGGACATGGTCACTCGGTCATGTTTTTTGCGCCACCCGAAGTTGACCGGAATATCCGTGCGGTAGCCGCCAAGACAGACCCAAACATCCATGTCACTACTGCCGACATCTTATGCTGGACAATAAATGAGACATGGACCGATATTCAGCAGCGAGCTCCTTACTGGGCACAACAAGGGATGAGTCATAAATCGAGATATGATTCTTGGTCCCGTTTCTGCGACAATGATATCACGGCAGAGCAGCTTTCGGATGCATGGATGCAGCCAGAACTGAAGTCGTTGGCTGATCTGTATGCACCCTCCGAATCTAAAAACGCGCAGAGTGATTTGTCGGCGCTGGATCCAAGGATACGGCAACGTTGCAAGGATCTCGGGGTTCTATCACTTCCCAGTGCACAAATGGAAGAAGAACAAGAACGTGAAGTCAACCGCGAGCGGGAGCGCGAACGAGAGGTGGAGTTACCTCCCAAAGCAGAACCGGCGGAACATTTTCTTCATCCGGACGTTGTGTCCTT
>JBBPSD010000995.1:0-13112 GCA_038093415.1 Xerocomellus chrysenteron | reverse complement strand
GAGTTGCGCGTGTTGGAAAGTCGAAGGTAATGTTGGCCGCGGCGGGACGACCAGTTTGAGAGAATCCATGACTATCGAGCCCAGTGTCTGATGCCTGAACTATCATTCGGACTGTGTACATGAGGGATTTGAGGGTGCATACCTTCTCTGAACGAAATAGGAGACACTTGAGAGCAGATTCCGAGTGTTCTGTTGGGGTTGCGATCGTGCAGAGACGGAAGGAGACCTCTAGTGTGAGCTGGGGTATTATGGTCATGGCTCAATATTTGGATCTGGTAAGCGAGGGAAACATGCAAAAAGGTGCATGGACAAGGCTTGGAGAGAGCTGTGCAGAATGAGGCAGCGTATCTCACCAGCACTGGCACTATTGGCGCTCGACGCGATGTCCATCCAGACTCGGACTACCGCTGATGCAGCGGCGAGCAAGCGAACCTGATTATGGGTCGTCAGTGGGTAAAGATTCCGAGCCTGGGGCAAGGACCTCCTCGGGGCCCGCACCTTGTCAGTGCTAATCCCTGGCTAAGCCTGATCAGACATAAAGTACTCCAAGTCATGCAATCCCGAAGCCACTAGAGACCCTACTGAAAAGGTGAACTGGATAAACGTAGTATGTAAATGGTTGCAAATGCAGCGAACGTACAAAAAAAGGTAAATGTCATTGGCCCTTCCTTGAAGTGTGGAAGTCGAGATGAAACCCCTGTAAAAGGTTTCCGTTTCATTCTCCAGGGCAATTGACCCCGTTTCTGGCTTTGACAAACCTCTTGCAGTCACGGGTATCAGCTACTGGACGACTTTCCGTGGGCTTAAATGCAGTAGAATATATTAAAATATCACCAATTAGGAAGGTGTGCCGCCGTGCCGGGTAGGGTGCCGCGATGCCGGGAAAATGAAAGTGATTTGAAATCAACCACCCTCGAATAAATTTTAATCTGAAGAGGGGTATGACCCCTTATAGATTATCCTAGCCTGAAGTGTACCGATTATCTACAATTTCATATGATTTTGAACCCCGATTTATATTTTACTGGAATAGCCCACGGAAAGTTGTCTACCCAGATCGAACCAGCTATGATCGAATGATATCGATTCTCCCCTAGGCCCAGCGTCACGAAAACTCGCGTTATACACATTCCATAAACATGTCAACTCACACCTTCGTTCATCTCCGTCATAGTATTCAAGGCAATGCAAGTTCAGGGTGTCCAACCTTTTTTAGAGTAACTGACACAAGTCACCCCACCACCCCACCAGTGAGTCTCTAGTGCGAATGACGACATTTGCTTACAACTGGCCAGGCACCTGTCATTCGGCGCGAGATCACCACTGCAGGTCATTCATTTCCCGATAGCCCCACTGCGGCATTCCAGACTATTTTGGATACACGTATTCCATTCAAATCAGCCTTGACATCGCCCAGGCGCTACATACACCTTGCCAGTAGAACCAAGCCTCGATACACATCGTGGACTTGGCGTGAATGTGGAGCAAAGGGGCCAATGGCGGCAAGGATCGTATCAAGGTTGACACCCACGCCCGTCTGGGAGCCCGACGACCTCTTCAGAGCACCTTTTCGGCTGGAGACAAGTTGAGTTGCCAATCGTGATAGAAACGCGTATCATGTTGACATTTCCCTCACACAGAAGGGGCGAACGTGCCTTTGGATTTTGGCTCCTCGGTCTGTGAGCAACGCTAAAACAAGGTTTCGTCATCCCCAACACATGGACATCTTGCGGTTGCCCCGTTCCCAGATGCCCAATGCCCTGAATGAAATCAACTTCATGACCATCTTGGATGTTCCTCCTTTTATTTCACACATCCCTTGACAGCCATATCGCCAACGGGTGATTGTCCAACAGGCTGGGCAGAGGGTAATTTGATCAAAAGAGTCACTGATCTGGAATTCCTCCCGGCGCTTTTTCGAAGCGCGAAATTAAAATGGGGCAGTGGTAAGTTTCAGGTGGATCCGGATTGGTTGAAAAGGCGTCAGGCATGGAGGGAAGATGGTCATCGGATCAATGTTGTCAACGGTGGGCTATGAGATCGTGAGCGTTTATCACCACGAGGTTGTTATACAGGCAGCCGAACGTTTCCCGTTCACCATCCGTACGCCGTGGAAATACCTCGTACACTGTATCGACTGGCCTATAAATTCTCTGTGCCAACTTTTCTCTCTCAAATTAACAAGTCATGCCGAACCTCAAACCGCACACTGGCCCTACTAAACTCGTTCTGGCGTTCGACATTGGCACGACCTATAGCGGTATCTCATACTGTATTCTTGAACGAGGACAAGTCCCCGAGGTCCTTGGGGTTACGAGGCAAGTTCTCCATTTCTTTGTATCGATCTGCCTTGACTGGCCCTAGATTTCCTTCGCAGGCACTAGTCGGCGGTGACGCCAAGGTACCATCTCTCTTATACTATGACGAGGCTGGTAATGTCAGAGCGGCTGGCGCCGAGGTTCTCACTGAAAACGTACTCGAGGCCGCTCTAACCGAAGAATGGACGAAGGCCGAATGGTTAGTCATTCACGACTTCACAGCATTCGTTGAACTTATCACCCATGGGATTTAGGTGGAAGCTTCATCTCTGCCCGAAGCATCTGGCCTCCTCTATTAACTCGGACGATGGCTTGCCTCCACTCCCGCGCGGGAAATCTGCCGTCGACGTTCTCACAGATTTCATCAAATATCTCTTCCACTGCGCCAAGACTTATATTCAGGAACATCATCTCGCATTCACTTGGTCAACCATCGAGCATACCATTGAGTACATCTTCACTCATCCGAATGGTTGGGAGGGTGTACAACAACAGCTATACCGTCGGGCGATTCAGCGTGCCGGCCTCATCAGCACGCCTGAGGGACAATCTCGCATCCACCTGCTAACGGAGGGCGAAGCAAGCCTTCACTTTTGTGTCTCAAATCTTCTCAACTTGGAGACAGCTATTCAAGCCGCTCCTCAAGGAGTCGTAATCATCGATGCTGGCGGTGGGACCATCGACTTGAGCATGTTTTCGATGACATCCATCCCGATCTCCGGCGAGGAGATTGCTCCAGCTGAGTGTATGCGACTGTCGCCAACAGCTGAATTCCTCCTTACTCACATCTGTCCCTTTTTAGGTCGACTGCAGGGTTCAGTTTTTGTTACGCGTCGGGCTAAGGCTCTGTTGCAAAGTTGGTGGCTTTTTCCCTTCTGTTGCTTTGCTAGTGACGAACCCGAAAACTCTAAAAACAGGAAAACTTGAAGGCTGGGAGCACTCCAGCGCCGATGAGATAGCCGAATTTACGCGCGAGTTCGACCACACAACGAAACTTGTCATCAAGAGTGATCAGGAACCGGCTTACCTCAGGGTTGGTGGTCGTCGCACCAATAGTAAGGCACATAACATATCATTTGGCAAGCTAAAATTGACGGGGTAAGGCTTCGTTCGATTTACGCCATTGCCACCGATCGCCTGATCTCATACCCTCTAGTCAAGAAGCTACCGGCCTGTTCAATGATTCTATCGACGCCGTCATCGGGGCATTCGAGCAGCAGCAGAAATCTGCTACGACACCAATTACAGTGAGTTTTACCTGCTTGAAATAGTTTGTTATACTTATCCGCCATTTCAGACGGCGTTCCTTGTTGGGGGGCTCTCAACAAACGACTGGCTCTGGTCGCGGCTCCAGTCGTATTTCAAGGACAAGAACATCAACGTTTGCCGTCCAGACAATCATATGTTTGTACTTTTCTAGCATGCTCACAAACTTTACTGACAGTTTTCTATTAGCAACAAGGCGGTCGCTAATGGGGCGGTGTTGTCTCACGTCGATCGTGACAATCATTTGGTCTCCGCGCGAGTTGCACGTGCCACATATGGTGTAGTCTGTGCGCTGCCTGTCAAGTCAAACGACGAGGAGCACGCTCGTAGGAAACACCAGTGGGAAAGAGATCCGACAGGCGATTGCTATGTCCCGGGATACTTCGAGTCGAAACTTCGCAGGGTACAGCTCCTTTGTTGAATGGCTTGCGAGATACTAACATAGAGTCGTCTCCCATTGCAAGGGTACTCATGTTCGCGCAGAAATGGAATTTCGGGATTCGTTTTCGCTTACGGAAAGAAATCCAACAGACTTCGGCGTGCAGACCATACGCCTCGTGTGCTATCGAGGTAGTCTATCCGACCCGAAATGGGTGGATCAAGACCGATGCAAGTTCCTTCCATTCTCTTCCTCGTGTTCTCGCTCTGACGAGGATTGTTACAGCGTCTTTCTCCACACTTTGCACCATCCGTGCGAATCTAAACGAGGCCGCGAATGATCTGGTTTTGAAGAAAAAGACTTCCGGCCAGATCTACTACCAACTAGATTATGATGTCATTGTTTTGTTTGGGCTCACGGAACTTAAAGCGTACTTCGGTTGGAAGTCAAAGGTAAGTCATGACGCCATACCGCTTTCTGTTTCCTGATTTGATTCTCTCCAGGATGGCGAACGACGGTGAGTGTCCGTGAACTTACCGCGTCGTATTGTCTAACTTGCGCCTCAGAATCACAGCGGATGTCTCACATGAGGCCTGAGGACTGAATGTCCATGTCGACCACCCGTTGCCTACAATGCCATGGTCCCGAATAGCTTTGTTGTTGTTGTTTTTCGCATTCCTGGGTTAGCATTCCTTCATTTCGATCTTGCTAGTTAGGGTCTCGCAGCAGCACTGGTGCATATTCCGTCTCTCATGCTGTATAGTAGTCTCCTCTTGGCTTAACAGGGTTAAGCCAAGTTAACAGTGAAAATACACACATCATGCAATGAGTGACCAACAGGACCACAGTTGAAATGTCGAAGAGCCTATAGTCTAAGTAAATCATGACTGCCCATGGGAAACAAGCAACTATTAGAGTCAAATAGAATGGGCGAGGAGCCAGAATGAACAGGACCCAACTTGCCAACTTGAACATGCCAAATTCCACGAAGTAATACATATCCCATGTTCGATAAATGACTAGCGATACCATAGTAGTACATGGACGAATGAAGATGTATATGCGTGTCGAAAAAACCTGGATCGCCTCAACCCGGGTGGGTGTCGCCGATGTTCTCTTGATCATCCCCTGGCGATTACTGGCAGGAGGCGCCACACAATGACTCTGGCCATGCACCATCGACAACGGGTGGCATCATGATCCACCCTGTGCTGAATGCCCATTTCTGGATCACCATCCTCGGAAACATCATTCGGTGCGAATCTGGCCCATACCCGTGCCACGACTTCCTGGAGAACGGGAATGTTCTTGTCGTCCATTTTCTTCGGGCTTCTTTTCATCACATTAGGCGGGACAGTCGATTGCGTTTCGTCGGCTTCAGCGAGATCGGTCGCAGGTTGAGCCTGTTGTATGCGCTTCTACGCCTGGTCTGGTAATTGGTCGAGGATATATCTAATTTTCTGATACTGTCCAATGAATTTAAGTAAAACTCGGTTTTCGCTTAGCTAACAATGCAGAAGATATTACACATCCTTCGACCGCCGTCTCAAAGACGGGATCCGGGGATATACTTGCAACGGTAGTTGCACCGCCTCCTTCACAAATGGCAGTGACCAAGGGACGATTCTGTCTATCCGTCCCCAATGGCGGGTTGTTGGACTGGATGCCAGGTCTCACTTCGTCAGGTTCAATAAGATCTGCCGGCGGAATTCGGATCCAAACCTGCACCAACATGTCCTGATGAGCGGGAAGGTGGCTCGTTCCGTTGGGTGGAATACCTGGCGCAGCTGTATCCAGAGGAACGACAACCATTCGACACTGAATGGTTAGATCTCTCGGTCGAGGGTCGACGGTGAAGTGAGACCCTGTCTCCCCCGGTCAGCTAGGTCACTTCGATGGCCACTAGTCAGGGATTTGGGATCGAATGTAAAAAAATGTTTCTTTCTTTGTGCTTGAATACGAGGCATGCTGTGAAGTGGAGGGGGGGCAGTCTGTGCACGAGAAGCGTTGTGGCTTCGCGCACTCACCCGGATAGCCACGAAACTAGTACTTCGGGGCCCTGTGTCTGCTCGCCGTGAATTCGAGGATTTGGTGATGCGGCTGAGGAGATATATTCCTGAGCCATCGCCCTCGAGGTTCGTTCCAGGGTACTACAGGATTGTTGGAGACTGCCAGTTCTGAGTTGGACCAATGACATGCCCAAAATGACCGGAAACGACCTCCAAGCGAGCTTTCGGCTCGCTGAGGTTCATTGCAAAACCACTGCCAGTGGCCACATTGAATAGGACTACAATAGTGTTAAGTTTAAAGTCCGAATGTATTACTAATTTTGGAGGCGGTGCAACGTTCTGAAATGCGCTGTAAATGCTGCACAAATACTGTTATGGAGGGAAAGCCTGCCGCAGCCTGGGCTGCTTCACAGTCCTCCCTCACTCCCGCCACTACTAGTAGTGAACAATATGCAAGACCGCATATCACTAATGTTGGATAGCGTGATCACAGCCGTAGACGATGGCTTCTCATATGATGGTATCGTGTCGATACCAGAAACAGGTCTAGAGGACGTCGGGCACAGACCTGGTCTGGCTGGCTGGCTTGACGGTAGTGTGGTTCGTCCTCCACTCCTCTTACCTACAACGATAACTGACGACGGGTCATGCGATTCAGGAGCTATTTCGCACGACAAGAGCAGCCATTTCGCATAGGTGAATTATTTCTCGCTGAGATTCTTGTCTGAAAGGCGTGCTGAAATGGGTAACGCGTAGGTTCTCAAACAAAACAACTTCCCCAATAGAATCTCCCCCCAACGATGATAAACCAAGTCGACCCGACTCCGGAATCGCCTCTGTCCGAGCCTCGCAGGTATGAACACTGTAAGGAGGGACTTTCAGAGGCTAACAAAGGAGGTCCTTCAGACTTCTCATACTGACGAGGAGAGCTCGCAAAGGGGAAGTGAAGTTGCTCAAGCTAAGCCTGGTCCCGGTGATAGCGACACTGCGCGTGAGGGAAATGAAACTCATCCCCAGGAACGATTGCCTAGGAAGCCGGATCGTGAGGAAAATGCGGAAACTCGTCCCCGGGAGCGACTGCCTAGGAAGCTGGGTCGTGAGGAGGTTGAAGAAACTCGTCCCCAGGAGCGATTGCCTAGGAAGCTGGATCGTGAGGAGGTTGAAGCAACTCGTCCCCGGGAGCGACTGCCTAGGAAGCTGGATCGTGAGGAGGTTGAAGCAACTCGTCCCCAGGAGCGACTGCCTAGGAAGCTGGATCGTGAGGAGAATGAGGAAACTCGTCCTCAGGAACCATCGCCAAGAAAGGCAGACGAGCGGGTCCCCGGCGACGATCAGAAACTGCCTAGGAAGCAGAGCGAGCAGATTCTTGGGGACATTGCACGCCTGGTTGTCGACCAGAGTTTACCAACGCCGGGCAACGAGGAGGATGCCAATCGCCCTTCAAACATGAAGCCAGAGAGACATCCTCGAAGGAAGGATTAGGAGAGAACCGGAGGCTGCTCGGGTTGAAACGATGAGATGGGCTGGCGGACTTACCAAGGATTCCCAGTATATGTACCACTTGGCTACGATGTTCTTATGGACTTTTGTGTCGTTCCTGCTAACTATTCTGATCTAGTCACTGACGCAACCATTTGACGCTGAATAGCTGGGTCCCTCGCTCGTGGGCGTTGGTGTGTCCATGTTACGTCCAAAGGGTGTGGACAACGACGGTGAAGTGAGACTCTCTTCCGGCCAGCGCCTATGACATTGCCCTCTGGCGCTGCGGTGCTCGCTGCTGGATAATATTTGTATGTAGCATTGGTTAGGGATTTGGGATCGAATGTAAAAAAAAACGTTTCTTTCTTCGTGCTTGACTGCGAGGCATGCCAGGTGAAGTGCCCAGGAGGGGCGTGGTGGCCACAGCAAGGCTGCAGCATTGTCGCTTCGCCGCACTCACCTATGGCCAGATCAACTTCGGGACCCTGTGTTTGCTCGCCGCGTTCCCGAAGTTGGAGGATTTGGTGATGTGGTCGAGGCAGATATATTCCCGAGCAGCCGCCCTCGAGGTTCGTTCCAGGGTACGTAGGGCCAATGTCATACCCAAAATGATCGAAAACGACTTCAAAAAGGCTCCAAGCGAGCTTTTGGCTCGGCTATGTTTTGCAGATAGGCTGGGCGCTGTGGTTCATTGCACACTGCCAGTGGCCGCGTTAGGTTATGACAACGAAGCGTAACGGAGTATGAATCGCTGTCCATCATGTCCCACGAAATGCGCTGTAAATGCTGCACTAGTGCTGTTATGGGGGAAAGCCTCCCGCAGCCTGCCAGTCACTGGGCTGCTTCACGGTTCTCCCTCACTCCCTAGTACAGTACTATGCAAGACCGCATATCACTTATGCTGGATAGCATGATCACAGCCGTGGACGATGGCTTCTCGTATGATGGTATCGTGTCGATACCAGAAACAGATCTAGAGGACGTCGGGCACAGACCTGGTCTGGCTGGCTGGCTTGATGGTAGTGTGGTTCGTCCTCTATTCCTCTTACCTACAACGATAACTGACGACGGGTCATGCGATTCAGGAGCTATTTCGGGCGACAAGAGCAGCTATTTCGAATAAGTGAATCGTTTCTCGTTGAAGTTCTTGCCTCAAGGGCGTGCTGACATGGGCAACGCCAAGGTTCTTACGCCAAACAATTCCCCCCATAGAACCTCTGAATCCCCCCAACGATGATAAATCAAGTTTAGTCAACTCCGGACTTGACGAGCAGGTCGGTGAGAAATTGCCAAGAAAGAGAGACGAGCGGGTCTCCGTCGACGAGCAGAAGCTGCCTACGCAGATTCAGAGGGGAATTCCACGCCCGGTCTGGTCGATATCGCCAGAGAATGAGGAAACTCGACCCGGTGTTCAGGAGATATTGCAAAGAAAGGGAGGCCAGTGGGTCCCCGACGACGATCAGAAATTGCCTAGGAAGCAGAGCACGCAGATTCTCGGGGACATTACAGACCCGCGTGTCGACTCAACGCTGGGGAGCGAGGAGGATGCCAATCACCCTTCAAACATTGAGCCGGAGAGACAGCCTAGAAAGAATGGGTTAGGAGAGAACCGGAGGCTGTTAGGTTGAAACGATTGAGAATTGAGATGGACTGGCGGATCGATCATGAACTTGCCAACGATTTCTAGTTACCGGCTTGGCTACCTTGTTGTTCATACGGACTTTGTGTCGTTCTTGCTTTTCCCCTTAGATAAGCATGCGCACTGAGTCTGTCCGAGTCACGGTTTGGATGGCCCGGATCAGTAACGTCGATGGAAGTACTATGTATTTCGTCGATCTCGGACTCTTTGTCCGCTTCCCACTTCGCTCTTGCCGCAGGACTTTGCCAAGCAGTTTACTCCTGCGGAACTGCGTAGTTTTGGTGGGCAAGAGTTCACTGTCGTCCACTGGCTACAATACATTTCGCAGCCGGATGCTATATTTTTTTTTTCCACCACACATGACCTCGGGCGTACAGACCACAAGATGTCGGAATGTAATACTTCCTTCGCTGAACAGTGAGTATCGTTTGATGATGACAACCTACAGATATATGAGAGCGGCGGCGGCCTCAGGACGCGCGCCGCTCAACCAGTGGACCTGCCAGTGGTGGAGGGATCATATCTTCCCGGAACGAACATCAGTCTTTTCCGTGCGCCGTGACCTTGAGCGACCAATATTTCAGTTACCTCAGGCTGTTGGGTTGGAAACCACCGCACAGATGGAAACGCTCCTTTCATTTATTGGCGTTCGAAAACACATTGACCCGCAACTTGTATTGAACCAGTTGAGTTGACATGAACCTTCGTTTTACGCTGTTTCCTCACTTCACTCACGATGGAGAAAACAGGAAATTGGAATATCACTGATCTCATCAGATATCTCGTCCAGGTGTAAAATGCCCTAACCACGAGGAAGTCACTACTAGGCTGGAATCCTCTGCGGTTTGTTCCTTTCTCCCTGGGATAAAACATCGCCCCCAAATGATGACAGTGTTCGTCAGTGGTATTCTATTTGAATATACCTTTGACAAATAGGCTTTCTTCTTGCAGATTGTCACTGCAACTTTCAGGCACTACGAGCTCCAAGTTGCCGTCGTCTATGAGTTGCTGATACATAGTACCAACAAACAGGTCAGGCGTTCAACAGTACTTACCCCCCACTTAGTGTTACGGAGGGACGCAAGATGTTTTTCATTCTAGATTGTTCGTCTTCGTGAATTTCGGTTCCACCGCGAATCGGTTTTTGAGCGCCTGCGAACCGCCTCTGAAGGAGGTTGCAGAAAGCTTCATTGACAACGCGCAGCGGTTCTACTCGCCTGCTGGTGGATACGAAAGTGGGTACATATCTACTACCATACACGTGGGGATTTTCGCGCTCAGTTTCTGGGATAGAGAGTGCTATCGGGACGGAGGCGCTTAAAGGTAGCGTATTCATCGGAATTTAGGATTTGCTCGCGGAGGGTTTCTAGGCAAAACAATTACTTTATGTCGAGGAAGGACGGCTCGCGACTTACCATTCCTGCACAGGTTATACAATAGAGCACTGGCAACGAATAGTTTGGAACGCGGTACGGGCGAGCGGTCCGGAGGCGGGAGCAGCATTTTCACCATGTCGATCACGTGTGGCTTTATAGCTTGCTCACCAGCCGCTAGCGAATCGTCAGCGGGTCGCACTCTGGATGACGCAAGATATGCTTACCCGTCTGAGCCAGTGCGGAAATAATTTTGATACCCCTCTTTTGAACAGCTTCGTTTTGGTCCTCCAACCAAGTCAACCTGTCAGCCACAATCTTCGTCAACTCCACACTCCCTGAAAATGAGTCAGTCATGTAGTTGCAGACGGTTCTCGGACATACCGAGGATTTCGAGACATATCAAGCTCATGCGGACCCCGTGAGGGTTACCACCTTCAAGCTTCTTCGTCACAGTGGCAACTATGCCATGGTCCATGACTCGCTTCCTTAGATTGTCTGGGCCAACACACCATCAGTACAAGGTTTCGAATCAGTCAGAATTCACCGAGTTACCAGACGTCATGAGTTCACCGAAGATCTTGAAGCCTTCGACTCGACCTACTGCGTCGTCAAACCAGCCTTCGTCGAACATGGCGACGATGAGCTGTGCCGCACGAGGAAAATCGTCGGGTTTCCACATGTCTAGTTTATCTCTTAATTGAATCGATCAACGTACGAATGGTCAGGCTGACTCACTGTGCCTCAAACACGTATTTAACGCATACGCTGCCAGCAGCGAGGTCTGCTTGCCCTTCAACTGCCTCATAAAGATGTCCAAGACGTTGCTCCGTGAGCAAAAAGCCCGAATATTCGGGTCTAATTCACCCATGGTCAACTACGTATACGGAACTGCTCGAGAACTTACAGCTGCATAGCTTCAATAACGTCAAGGTCGCTGCTGTGCGTTCATGGGCATCCCGCGACTCGATAGCGCTTACAAGCTTGCGCATGACTTTCTCGTCAAGCCCACCAGAACCTAGCAAGAGTCAGTCATACAAAAAATGCACACGATGCATGGCGCTCACCGTTAACTTTGAGCACAAAGGGTAAGGCACCAGCGTCGTCCGGTGAATAGGTACTGTCTGCCTCAGCATTTAACGGAGGGAGGGTGTTACCAAGGTGACCTAGGATGTTAGAAAAGTGGGTACTGCGGGGAGCTTTTCCACGATGGCCGTCAGGGGACAGAGTATGAACTTGTAAAGCTGCAACTCACGCGGCGCCTTCAACGCGACCAAAACCTCTACAGCCGCCGAACCAACGGGGCCTCTTCCCTTTTTTGCTAGATCGATAATTCTAGGCCTCAATCCTTCGCAGGGATCTGTCGAATAGATAGAGAAAGGGTACGACAGCGAGTAACAGAGCTCTTACCTCGCTTGTGTCGAGCAACAGATGCGACCATCCTAAGCGACGCCCTCAAATGGCTCTCTGCTATGAAGATGTGAATCAGCGAAGTCAACGACCAAGAAGATAACCATTACCCTTCATTTCTAACGCCAATGAAAGTCTTGTTTTCCCAGCTGTTCCATCTAACCTAGCGACGAGCTGTTTGATAACGTTGGTTCGTTGGTCATCTGTAAGTAGAGAATGAGCATGTACATTAGAGGGCGCCAATCATACGTACAGTCATCGATGAGGTAACATAGGCTGTCCACGACCAATGGGAACAGGTCCTTACTGTGGCTCATAGGAATCCGTTCCAGCGCAAGCATGAGAGCTTTGATCACTTCGTCGTGAGCGATAAAGCGTCGTCGGAGTTCTTGGTGCCTTGCCGAGAATCGTAGAATGTAGAGAACTCTGGGGAAATCCGGGTGATCGGGTGAAGGCAATATGGTGCAGAGAATTTCCCTTGCATCCGTCACTAGTGCTTGGGAAACAGAAAAGTTGGCTAGGGGATACACGGGATCAACATACTTCCCGAGGAAGATTATGAATGATAGCGTACAAGTTACGTCATAGATGACGGTGAGGGCAAACTTATCGAAACCAGACTGCTCGTGAATCGATATCTCCGACCACGGTGGTGTGGGTATTGTCTGTCTATTGCCTATCCCTTGATAGTTTGAGCGGTCAGATGTATGTCACCGATGGGTTGACAGAGGATGCAACTTACTGAAATGGAGAAGGAGTAATACTTCCCCGAGAGATTTTAGCGTCTTTTGTCGATCACTTAGTAATGATGTCAACAAGCGCGTTGTTGTTCCTTCGTCCCGGAGTTCCGTTGTCCAGGGTTCAGTCATGGATAGTCCGCCTGAGGACTTCTGCGGCACCATCGGAATATCAACGTCATATGCTAAAGTAGCTCGGGGTGTATACACATCGCCAGGAAAAGCAGAGAAATGGATCTGTTGACCAGGAATGACCGAACGAGAACGAGACCAGTGCGACCTGCAAACCATCATCAATCAACGACGACGCTGGATCTACCATGATGGCGTCACCTCCGTTCATGTTCACCAGTACCATTGAATGACACTTGATGACGAATCGGCATGATCTCGAGAAGTTTGTACCCAAAGTTCATTGTGTCATGCCTACCGAGATCGACATCATCTGGGCCCCAGCCAAATCCTTCCGATTTGACATCTAAACCATTGGCGGCGGCTTCTC
>JBBPSD010000994.1:0-13119 GCA_038093415.1 Xerocomellus chrysenteron | reverse complement strand
CAGGCAGTGCTTAGAGCAAAAGGAGGCTATACCAAGTACTGATAATATCCAAATACCCTTTTCATTTCAAAAGTGAAAAAACCCTTTCCATGGTATTACTGTTTTGACTTGGCCATATCTCGGCAGCCTGTGAACCAAATCACATGACCTAGGGGGCGATTTTGTAGCCAAGGGTATGTACTATTTATAACGCCACCAAAGCTAAGCGCGATTTTTACCAGGAACATTTTTTCGTGCCAATCACACAAGTTGCACATGAATCTGTGGTGTCCGAGCTTGACGAAGCCTGGCGATATGTGGGAAAAGAGGTCATGATTCTCAAAGGTTACTACAAGGGTTGGCGGAGAACACTTAGAAGTCTATCGAGAGATATGTGTGAGGTCGCTCCAGGCAATGCGCCCATCGGCGTTTTCAAGAAAAGCCATGTCATTGTCAAGTAAGTGTCCGTTCACACGTTGAAACTTCCTAGTACTAAGTCATCCAGGGGTTGTAAGACCATGCTGGGCGGATTGTGTCTGCCGCATGCCCTGCTCCTCGCAGTGGCGTCCGCCTTTAGAAGGGGCAACATTCCAGAGCAACCAAGCGGTAGGCAGAAAACACCTCCCTCAACCCCGAACGCCTCGTTGGATCCTCCGGATTCATCGACCGACACCTGGACAGTGGATGCTGATGACGCCCAGTGCAGTTCACCAGTTTCGCTGTTAACAAATAAGCTAACTCACTCTCCCTTCTTTACAAGACATGATTAACCATATGTAGAATTCGATTTTATTCTATGCCCTGAGGTGAAAGAGAACCTCAAGATGTATCACGTGGTCTTCAAGATCAGGGTTGGTTGGCGCACTGGCTATGAAGGTCGTCACTACGAAGACAAAGGGGGCCAGAACTCTCCAGGAGAATATCCACAAAAAGTTCCTCACCCCTTTTGCCCCGTCCAAGAAGGGCACGCTTTGCATGGTCATCAAGGAAGCTGAAGACGGAAGGGATGGGGAGTCTGTTGGTGCGATACTGAGTGTAGCCGTTTCGTCGAAAAAGAACCAACACGTCTCAGTGGCCCGAGTTGACGGCTCTACAGCGAAAGAAGTGGAACTGGCTTGGGATTGAGTGATTGAAATTGAAATCACGCACTGATCTTCCTCCCCTTCAGACGTATGCTATGTGTATTGATGTGCCTGTGTGGAATAGACTGATCAAGTACTAATGGTTTGAATTATGTACTCTTCGATCTGCTCTTCCACTCAAGTATATGAGCTAATCCCACTCACTACGCTCCTGTAGGTTTGAAACTCAGATATGGCTGAGCTTGAATTGTCGGCGTGCTGAGCCTGAAATTGTCTGTCCCTACTTAGGATCAACATTTTCTCACACCACTCTTTCTGCTTCCCACATCACCACCTCACAACTCGACTACATATAGTCAATCCATAGCTATGTACATAGAGTACCGTATAGTACCCCACTGCTGTAAGGTTATAAGATCATATCGGTAAGGCGAAATTTAAATATATGAAGCGTGATTTTATTAAAAAGACAATATGTTTCTATTACAATAACTACACCACACATGTTGTCAAGGGACAATAACAATGAAAGCCATCAGGAAACCCATTCGGCACTGGTATGTTCCCCAGCATCCTATTGTTGCGCTGCCGTTAACGTCATGCAGTAGAACAATAGGGGGCCAGGTTATAATATTGCGATCAGAGGTACGCACTGCATTCTATTGCTCTCATGGCGTCGTTTGACAACCCGGAATCTCTCCAACTTCAAAACTTAGCTTTGTCCAATGCGATGTGCACGCTCACAGCAATCTCCCAAACCATACATATATCTGATCATCTGGAATCCTTATTAATCGAGCGACAGGCTGGGGCGTTCACAAGGCAAAACGTGCAGGCGATCAATACTGCTCTCAATCGAGCCCCATTGGTTGAGGCTCACCATGCAAGCCTTGAGGCTCAGGCAGCTGTCGATCCGCTGCAGACATTATACCAACCATACCAACCATATCCGCGCTTCCGCAGGTTTGGTCCCCCTCCGCCCACCGAAGCACAGACAAACGATATCACCACCCCCTCGACCATCTCTCCTCAAGTACCTGATAACAATGCGACTCCCGCCCCGCCCACTGAAGCACAAAATGACATCACCCCCTCGACCACCCGCTCTCCTACGAACGATATTGCTACCCCCTCAACCATCCGCCCTCCTCAAGCACAGACTCTCTCCCGCAATGATTCCGTGAGCACCCTCCTTACTGCTTTGTTTTACCTCATCGAACAATCCCATAGAACGGAGGCCGTTCCGACTCATTTGAATCACCATACATGACAGCTGTATCCCGACCATCATCTCGTGGTCGACTTCAAAAGTCATACGATGGTCATTCACGTGCGCACAGCAGTCGGTCCTCGAGCCCTGTATCTGGTCCGTTTCCTGAACCAATCCCACTTCACTAGCTAAATATTTTTCAGTGCCGTTTCGCCCACGAAGACATTCCCCAATCCGAACTGTGCCTTCTGTGGGCAGAAATTCGATGTCATTCATCCCTCCCGCCTCTTTCTCGGAAGAGGAGGAAATGGCTGTCGAAAACTTAGCCCTTCAACCATACTCAACTGGGCCTGATACCGCGATGACCCCTCAAACCTTCACGCCAGGCCAACTCGACCATCTGCCCTTGTGCACTCCCGTTACAAATGTTCCCAATATAGTTCCCACCTCCATCGCCCCCGCACCTCTCGATCACAATATTGTGATGACCCCCAAAACCCCCATGCCAGGCTACCTACCCTTGAGCACTCTCGTAACAAATGTTCCCAATGCAGTCCCCACCTCCGTCACCCCCAAACCAGCTCCCGAGCCTCCCAATGTTCACAATGCAATGCCCACCTCTGTCATCCCCCAACTTCGACCTGGTCAAGGCAAATCCAACACCATGGATCTTGATCTTGATTTACCTCCCTCACCTTCCCGCTCAACATCATCAAACCTACATCCTCCCACCTCTGGTCAGCCAATGTGAATCCCTGAATCTTTTGAAAGTGTTATCCAATGCACTCTCATGGAGCGGCTGACCTTGGATTCTACTGAGTTAGTCCAGGCAGCAGTCTCCGAGGTGGTTGATGCCTGCATTCCTCATTTGGTGGAATTGATTGACACTAAGATCACTTCCTTTACTTCTGACCGCACTAAAGGTTCATGCACTCCCTCGGGTTGCGGAAACGATGGTTGGGAAGGTGACAATGAGGACGAATCACCATCTCCGAAAGGCAGGAAAAAGCCAGGGCCCCGCGGCCACAGGAACCACCTTCATGTATGTCATATTCTGACACCTGGTCATCAACTAATGGTTTCTCAGTCAGCCTACAGGAAATACCTCACAGAGAAGGGTGTGATGACAACCTGATCCTCCAAAGGCCTGATCCCCATGCAAGCCCCTCCCAATCAAGTCGAGGCATTCAATCAAGATGGAGGCTCTCCACCCACCATCAAGAGTGTCACTATCGATTGGACTACTTCATTGAAATCATCCCCCTGGAACCAAGAGATGGTACATTTACTAGCAGCGGACTTCCACGCAAAGCTCAAGATAGGAACATATCCAACCGTTGTTTACAATGTCAACTGCATGAGTGTCGACACCCTTGGCCGTCTTTGCGTGCAAAAGTTGTCTCGGACCCACGACGCATGCCGATGACAAGCGGAAGTAGACTCTCAGCCTATAGAATGACGACAAGAAGCCATTTCGAAGCTAAGTGCCATCCGAACCACCCAACTAAAGAATGACAGATCCACAGCTTGGAGATTGGGCGTACGTTATCAGTCTTATGTATGTATGTCCACTCACTCATCTCCTAGACATTCACGAGACGCCAAAGGATCACCCAGGAGAATCGCTTCCGGGATTCTCCAAACTGGGACGCAATCTTTAAGATCATTGATCGTCTGGGTGCTGAGGGAATGAGTGGGGACAAAACAGACACTCCCACAGGGGTGTATCCAAAAGCAGTGAGGCGCATTGAAATCCCATGGATAAGTCCTCGTATCTCGCAGCTGTTCGAAGCTGTAGACTCTTACAAGTCCTCACTTCGAGTAGAGAACATGTGCTCACATCTAGGAAATGCCCCACTCCATCGTCACTACGAGCCGCACTCGAAGAACATTCGAGCCAAGGTGATCCCTCACCTTCCACAAAATTGGTACAATGACACGTGGTTTAGGGGCTTGCTCACTGGACAATGCACGGTCCTCTCTGTGATTGCTGAGGTCGAGATACCCACATTGGTAAATGCCATCCTTTTGACGTGCAACTTGAAACTGATGGAAATTCCAGAAGCCCTATTGCTGAAGGTCGTCTGGTTCCTCTTGAGTGGACCCCTGACTGGCCCTCTGACCAGCCCCTTAGTGGCCCACTTATACATATTCCACAACAGAAGCAAAATTTGTAGATAAATAAGATCTGAAAAATTATCCATGTAATAATAGTCAGAATATGTATCACCTTCACACTGTAACTCTGGTATCGAGCCTGAGTTAGAATCTGACCCCTAATATGTTCTTCGGACATATTCGGCAACAAATGCCAACTCTGTGACAGCAACAAATTGTATAATATATATTGAATATCTTGTGAGATATGTTAACACGACAGATGCTTGGTTATTGTTTAGGATAAATTTGCTCATATTATTCTTCCTCTTTCGGAAGACTAAGTTTCTCTTACAGAGTCAAATACATTTTCTCGTGATGTTGTAGAATATTTATTGCAAACTTATTGTTTTTCTGAGGCGGAATTTGTTTATAACTATGTATTGACTAAGTTGTTGGAACTTATCCGATCTTGCCCGAGGTGTCACAATATAATCGTTGGATGCATCGGTTTGATGGGTATTTTCCGCGTAGATCGAAGACGGATTGGATTTTCGCTCGGTTTGTGAGAGCAGCCGGCACTGGCAGAACTTGAAGGAGTTTGTCATCCTGCTATTAGGATGCCGATGCAGAACCTGAACCGTGCTGCACAGTATGATCCCCGACTCCCACTAAGTGGGGGAGGGTTTTGTCGGACAGAATCGTTCTTCTGTCTGCAAAACGATCCGTGGCAAAAAAAATTGCCTGATACCGCCTAGTTTCACGCGATACCTTTTTTTTGCTCCAGCCGTACAAACCTGAACTCGAGCTCGTTCAACATCCCGTTCCAAGCTCTACTCATCGCCAACGAACTTGTATCATTGATGACAACACGCATTGACTGTGGCCCCATCAAGCGCGAAGTGAGGCAGTTCTTCCGATACGTGATACTATCGCACGAGTGGGAAGAGAACGAACTGTCATACACATCGCGGTGTATGACCAGCCAAAAAGGGGTTAGATAGTTGGTCACTCTGACCATCCCTTCTTGGTCAGTCTCCTCTTTCTTGGTGCTTCGGTTTTTTGGAGGAAAATTTAAATAAATAAGCAATACATCTCTTACAGGCTATCTGCACACACTCAATCGTGTCCAAACTATTCTTGTCAAATACCAACACTCGTGCTATTGCATTACAATTATTGTCCTCTGCTTGTGTGCAGCTCGAAATTTTTCCCAGGAGTCGGGAACTTGGCGCAGCAGCGCCGCTACCGATTCAGTAATCTGGTGGGGCGCAATCGGATGCATAGCTTGCACTGGCATCCTGGAGTACATGTCTCGAGTTAGACAATCTCATTGCAAGCGGGGGTCTGGCTACTCACGAAGCTAGAGCAGCATAACCTGGTGTAGCCTGGGAGACACACCTCATCGGGCGGAACCAACGTAGAAGGACACCCAGACGCCGCATAACCAGACACGGCCTGGTACTACTGCCACACACGTTAACATGGCACGACAGGAGACGACACCACGACTTACGACAGTGGTAGTTACGCAGCAATAGAATGTCGAGCACTCAGCGACGACGCCAGTCGTGGCAAATAGTGCAATGAAAATCGAGGTAAAACGAGTACTGGCAAACATATCAAAGAAGACGTCCTTGGTCTGTATGAGGCGAGGACTTGTGCTGAGCCAGTATATAGTACTCGCCTACGGCGAACCGCATTTCAACGAAACAAGTATGGGCTATGCAACTGCGATCCGTGACATGACACGAACGAGATTTCAAGTTGTCTTTGGCCGAGTGCGAGGCGTGTGGCGCATTCTTTCTTTCAAGTTCTTCCGCACCACACCTACTGCATTCAGAGCTGGGCTCTATTTTTCGCCCTCCCACTACACCCTCGGTCGACACCCTCTCGGTCACCTCACCCGTCTCGCATTCTCCTGGGTTCCGGAGAATCCTAGGCCTCTGTTGGTCGACCCGCAAGGCAGTGTTTCCCGCAGCTCACCACAGCACTGGTCAGCCGCCGCATCTGTCGAGCAGCTGAAATGAACGGTGGTTCAACAGCTCTTGAGCAACTAAGCGAGGGCTCTCATTGGCTGATAAGCCGCATGCATTTTTTTTTTGGTGGGCCCAGCCCAGTGCTGGACTAGTTTTGAAAGAAAGGTAGGACTACTCGGAGCCGGACAGCTCTTCGCGCTGCCGCCCACTGCCCCCGTGTCCCCGCGTGTCTCGCGTTTCGTCCGTATTGTCGATGAGTTGTATCTCGGTTGCACTTACACCATCCCTATCTTTCTCCTCGCCACAGATCCCGAGTCAAAGAGTGGGCGATTGCTGCGAATGCCAGTGTTTGAGGACGGTACTCTAACAGCGTCCGGGTGTCCCGCAGGCCACGGTCGTGGTGAGGGAGGCCAAAGCAACGATCCAAAACTTGGGCCTCGTGTAGTATTAACAGGACGCCCGATGACCCCAAGAAATTAAATCTATTCTACGAACCTGTGCCACCTATGAGATCTCAGGTAGTTTCTTTGCGGGGTGTGACATGAGTACTTGGCGATACCGAATAGATTTGCTGCAGCCTTGACTGATTTGTAGGTCTGGATTCGTATGACTCATCTGGGCTATCCCAACTCCGGATTCCCGCTCGGTTTCTGAGAGGGAGGATGCAGAATTGATGCAGAAGACGAGTTTGTCGTCCTGCTATCAGGATGCCGAGGCGGTGCCTGAATCGTGCTGACACAGTGTGATTATGTAAGACGCTCCTTCCTTCATATCATTTTGTTCTGGCTTTCGTTCAACTTTGTCAGTTCGGCGGGGCTCGGTTTGAACGCCACGGTGAGCTGTGATTCGCGTTTTTTCGTGGCGCCTACTGATTGACGGATTGGGTAGACGATGTATGCCGGTGTTGATGGGTAAGTCTTGCTTTCTCTCGTTAGACAGTGGCTAACGCTGTGGTAGGTGGACACCCGAGATCTTTGGTGCCAAAGTACGCAGAATGGCGCGAGGGATCGTCGGAACCTTTCGTGATGCATGGCTCATTGTTGCTCTCCACAGAGGCGGCATGACCGCTCCCCTCTTTTGGGGTACGCTACTCTTCATCGATCCCTCTTTTGTAGTGTATCCCAACGTGGTGGTGTACCTTGTCACAGTGCTCTGCGGTGTACTCTTGCACGTGGCGGCTGGACCCAACTTATCGAAATGAGCGCATCCATCCGGCGTGAGGTCAGGAACCTACCCACGATCGAGATAGCTCACAATGACTTTTGACTGTCTAGAGCCTGTGGAGGCATGATAACGGCGCGGTGATTCACATTAGGTGACAGAACCTCCCACGAATCGTGCATCTATTCGGTTTGCTCAGATTTTCGTCCTTTCACAGGGTGCAGCGATGCCGGCAAAAGTCATGGTGGGCACGAGGAAGAACTTTACGTCCAAGGTCGATACTACGACTCACTTTTTATCACACAGCACGCTACTAGAGCGGCCGATGGAATGCACACAAATTTCAACGCGCGTCGAACACGGATGTATATTAGAGGTTGTGGGCCAGCTACAACCCATCGCCTCTAAGTAACGACAAGAGCTGGAAAACATCAACATGACAAGCACCCGTCCTTTCCGACGACCTAGATTGCTATCGACGACGCTCTCGAGGCAAGGCATAGATTCAGCCCTAGATGGGTTCAGAACATTCGTCCGCAGCGCCGTCATTCTGTAGTACATGTCTCGAGTTAGACAACCTCGTTGCGAGTGGTACTTGTGGTTGGGTACTCACGAACTCAGAGCAGCATAACGTGGTGTAGGCACACGGCGCCTCATCGGACGCAATACTACATCCCGTCCCCCACCAACCAAAGGTGGCCTGGTCCCGCACATGTCAACATGGCACGACAGCAGACGACACCACGACTTACGAGCGAGGCAGACTGGCAGCAATATGTCGAGCACTGAGTCTGAGCATGGGCAACAGTGATGACACCAGTCATGGCACATAGTGCAATTAAAATCGAGGTAAAACGAGCACTGGCAAACATATCGAAGACGTCCTGGTCTGTATGAGGCGAGGACTTGTGCTAAGCAGTTATATGGTACTCGCGTATGGCGAGCCGCTTTTAAATGAGACAAGTATGAACTATGCAACCGCGATCCGTGACATGTTTCTCCTTGACACGAACTCGCGTGCAGCGCTGTTACATAGAGCTTTGGCCAATCGCGAGGGGTGTAGCACATCCTTACTTTCTTCCGCACCACACACCCTGCTCGTGCCTACTGCATTCAGAGCTGGGCTCCATCCCACCTTTTTCGCCTTCCCCCCACACCCTCGGTCGACTCCTGGACCCTCCCGGTCATCTCCCCCGCTCGCATTCTTCCTCGCATTCTTCTGGGTTCCGCCGCTGGTCGACCCGCAAGGCAGTGTTTCGCCTCGCAGCTCATCACAGTCTTACTAGGATTACCCGGAGCTGGACAGCGCTTCGGGTTGCCGCCCACACCCCGTGCATCTTGCGTTTCGTCCATATTATCGATATGTTGTATCTCGGCTGCACTTACATCATCCTTATCTTCTCCTCGCCACTGATCCCCAAGCACGAGCCAAAGAGTCACTGGGCGATTGCTGCGAATGTCAGTGTTTGAGGACGGTACTCCAACAGTGTTCGGTTGTCCTGCAGGCCACGGTCGTGGTGAGGGAGGCCAAAGCTCGGTTGTGCAACGATCTACGACTTGGGCCTCGTGAGTGGATGCGCCCAGCAGACATGACCATCACGCGACCGCAGTCGCTGTGGCAAGCGGGACCAGGGTTCCAAAACTGGAGTTTCGCCACGACGTAACTGTATTGATACCCCGCTCGTATCAGGAAAATGTGTGGAGATATGTTCGTTCCCTCGTCACTCGTGCATAGGTCACCGGACCGCTGACCCTACCCCGCCTGCAGGTCCTTGGTTGAAGTTGGCATGGGGAACCCAACCTGGTGGCCACCGGCGGCCGAATGCATATTCGGGAACGTTATTCGGTGTGAGAATGTCGAGAAGGCTGTTCGCTACTTAATGAAGTTTCAGGGGTCACTGTCTCGTCCTCGTGTTTGTGATAGGCGACGGGAGCTGCCACTATCCGAAGATGTTGCGCAATTTGCGCAACAAAATATAAAAGGGTTAGCATAGTTTTTACATTAGCGAATACTGTAAGACACTTCTTAGGATCAATGAGAGGGCTCGCTAGTTATGAATTAGTCAACGGTCGTGAAACGATAACGTTACTCGTGAAGTCTGCAGATCGGGCCAGTGGGGGGGCCATCGACTCCTGCATAAAGGTGAAACTTTTGCCTGTGAGTTATACATACGGGCTTAATTTCCACCAAGGAGCGCACTAGAAGCCCTCGTCGTTGTATTCTTTCCGCTTGAACCTTGCGAACAAGCAGGAATGAAACTCTTTTCTGCACTTGCACTCCTCACAATAGGAAGGCCCCTGACTGCCTGGGCTGGTAGTTCGGGGTGTCTTTGTACCTTTGGTCAATCCTGCTGGCCCTCCGCCTCCACGTTCTTGCAACTCCAGTCCCTGGTCTCCCAGCCGCTCGTATACCCGCTTCCCAGCGCATCAGCATGCTACCCGCCCTCGGACCCATCAGGAAACTGTACTGCGGTCCTCGAGAACTGGTCCGACGGTAACTGGCGCTCGTCCATGCCCGGATCCATGGAAGCGACGAATTTCGAGACCTTAATGTTCCAGAACGGCACCATCGACGCGTGTTATGTCAACACGACCATCACGGGCGTGTGTGAACAAGGGAGTGTGCCAGTCATCGGCGTGGACGCACGCTCAGTGGAGGACATACAGGCTGCAGTTACGTTTGCGGTGCAGCAGAACCTGAAGTCAGTTGTTAAGAACACTGGGTACGTCATCTGACTCGATGTAAGCTGTATATGATAGGCATGGATCTGATAGATGACGCGCGAGCAGGCATGACTTTCTTGGGCGTAGTGCAGCGCGGGGTTCATTTGTGGTGTGGACGCATAATATGAAAGATATCACGTACAATTCCACATTTGTGCCTCAGGGAGCGCCAGCGAACGAGACATACGAGGGTAGGATCATTTTAAATCTGCTCCGGAATCCATCTGACTGATTGTTCTGAGTAGCCGTGACACTTGCCGCTGGTGTACAATGGCATGAAGCATATGCCGCCGTCAATGACTACGGGCGATTGATGGTCGGCGCAATCTCTATCGGCGGTTCCGTTGGTTCATCTGGTGGATGGTTAGCGGGCGGGGGTCACTCTGCACTATCACCCAGCTATGGCCTCGGTAAGATTTCTGGAGGATCATCTTGTTTACCAAGTTAATCGACCATTATCGACGACCAATTGAAGGTGTCGACAACGCTCTAGAAATATCTATCGTTCTCTCCACCGGAGAGTTCTTGACTGTGAATAATTATCAGCACTCTGATCTGTTCTGGGCTTTGCGTGGAGGTGGTGGATCCACGTACGGAATCGTCACCTCCGTCACCTATCGCACATACCCCTCTGTTCCGGTCCAGGTCTACTCGTACCAGGCAGACATCGCGAATTCCTCGGTGACAACAGAGCTTGTTGGAGGGTTGCTACGCTATCAAACCCAATTTACAGATGACGGTTGGGGAGGATATGGGAATGTATCTGGCCAACAACTGGGCTTCGTCTATTTCGCACCCAATATGACGAACGAAACGGCGATGGCAACTACTCAGGCCTGGCACAACTACACAGATTCCTTAGCGCCATTCGGTGTCGTCTCTGCGGAACAGACGTATTATTTTCCTTCATGGTATGAGCTATATCTGTTTCTGTCCAGTAACGGCGTCCAGAACGGTGGAGGTCTCATGATGACATCTCGACTTCTCTCGCGGGACACCATTGCGAACAACTATACTGAAGTCGCCGAGGTCCTTCTGAACTGTAGCGCCAGTCTCAAGTACGTTTCTCATTCATCCTCTGCTTGGACCAGTTTGGAATAATAGTCATCCATGTAGTACAATCGCAGGTGGGAAGGTCAGCCAGTTTGGTGCAGACTCCGCTGGGTTGAACCCTGCCTGGCGAAATGCGGTCGTGGAAACCGTGTGTGAGATCACTTGGGAAGATGGTACGGAGCCGACAGAAATACAGGGCATGATTTCCCAGCTTCAAGGATGGATCAAGGCCATGTACGATGTCACACCCAACGATGGTGCTTACTTCAACGAGGTTCGTCCCGTGCATCCGACTCGGGGTCATGAATGTTTATTTACATCGCTCAACAGGCGTCCTTGTTCGAGATCGACTGGAAAGAGACCTTTTTTGGCTCGCACTATTCGACTCTCAAAAGTATCAAGGACAGATACGATCCGTACAGGCTTTTCGTCGTTGCGGGGGGCGTTGGATCTGAGGATTGGAACAAAAATTTGACGTGCCGTTATTGATATTGATTCACGATTTGTCTTCAATACATGTTAGTTATTGCCCACGATGACCTGTCTGAACTCTTACAAAAAATCGCAATGTTTCGATTGAATCATCGCTGGTTCAAGTTGACCGTGGAATCGAGGAATTCGTATCTAAAGCATGAGGAGGATTATATGTACACGAGACGGAAATGCGATGAATATAGACAAGGGTGCACCCTTCTGATATTTACAGTCACCTAGCGCTAATTGGTGAACCGGCCATCCGAGATACCAGAGGTGAGCACATGCATTTCATCCGTTTAGTCGGCAAGTTCGGACTCCATCATTCCGGAAGCCCTGACGCGTCGTCACCACTGCCCATCATGGCTACATTAGTATGTCGTGTTGCAGCCGTCCTTGCTTGAGGTGAACGAACGTCAAGTTGAATGAACAAAAGCTTACCGAACCTACCTCTCCATGAATCAACGAGTCCCTTGTCAATACTGCACCGAGACCATGCCTGTCGCCTGTACTGTCAGATACAACGAGCTTCAATCGATAATGGTTAGGGTCGCAGAGAGTCAAATGTCGTGATGATTCGAGTGATCAGAGGATCTGGTAACAGTCACAACGACTTTCACCTCCACAAGTGCGTATCTGTGGTTATGGACAAGGTCTGTTGCTGACTCTACCCTGATCAGTGGATTTGCTGCCGTGATGGCAGAGGCTCCTGCTGAGGCGGCTGCGCAAGAAAGCCAAGTCATCCCCGGTAGGCATCTCACCTTCTCTCTCGTACTGTCTTATTAATCCTCGGATGTAGGCTACTGGGAACGACTGTGTGATTGAGGTTCAACAAGAGTTGTGCCCCATATACCCCCAAAAATCAATATTCATTACCCTACCACCCACCTAATACAAGCCCGCCGACGCCTAGGAAACCGCGCGGACCGTCACGCACGAAGGCTCACCCGGACATCCAAATCTACCAAAAACTTACGTAGCTGCTCCCGGATCCCATTCCTAAGCGTGCACATCTGCTCCGGCGGACGGGCACATGACATCTACCAAATATGACCCCAAACCATCCCATTCGCCAAATACAGATACCGGAGGTCGTTGAGAGGAAGGTTTGCGCACCTAAAACCAGCCGGCAGGAACGGTGGGACCGATGAGGGCCTTACAGCCCGAAACGGGGCATTTGCGAAACCGGCGATACGACGGAACACAAACTGTTCCTGTAGCTCCTAGTTAGTGTTGTCCTACATAGGGTATGTACACCCCGCAAGGACAAAAATGGATCAAAAAAAAAAAAAAAGAGTTGTGCCTGTTCCGATGGACGTTGTTGACTTTGTCGGGTGCCCCATACTATGCTTCTAACGAT
>JBBPSD010000993.1:0-13146 GCA_038093415.1 Xerocomellus chrysenteron | reverse complement strand
ATAGGGTTGAGGTCTAGCCTTGAATTCATGCACTTCTAGCCACTCCTTGACCATTCTGCAGGTGTGCTTGGGGTCATTATCCTACTGAAAGATGATATCAGGAGGATTGAAACCATAATACTCCAGGTTTTCCTGGAGTTTTTCATTCAAAACCTGAAGGTAGAGATTCCCATCCATCCTATCATCCATTCTAACAGCAAAACCAACTCACCCTCAAGTCATATGGCCCCACATTCTCCTCCAAACTTGAGAGTTCCATCAACCAGTCTATCACAAAGCCCCTCACCTGCCCTTTTCCATGTCCATTTACATTCATCTGACCCTAGGCAATTGATTTTAGTCTCATCAGACCATATTACCTTTGTTCAATCCTCTACAGTGTAATCCTTGTGGGCATAAGCATAGTCCAAGTGAGCTTTGCAATCTCTAGCAGAAAGAAGAGGGCATTTGGACTTCACCATGGACTTCATACCAGCTTTCTTCAAGTGGAAATGGATGGTATTTGTGGAGAGAGGCTGGATGATGATATTGTTAAGGACTTTGGTCACTTGAACAGTGTTTTCAGCTTTGCCAGAGGTTATTAGATATTGGGCATATTGAATATTGGTAGGAGGAAGCTTGAAATGACCACTTCCAATAGCTTTGGGAAGGGCAGAACACTCATTATTATGAAGGTTTGATATGGAAGAAGGGCTGACACCAGTTTCCTTGGCAATTGATTCACCAGGAAAGCCAGTATTAAGCAAGGAAAGGCTAATGCATTATTAGGCAAGAAAAAGAGATCTGACCATACTGGTGGCTGAGAATGAAGAAGTGTGTGAAGCTTTTTAAACTCAGAAATTCTGCTTATATGTATATCTTTGTTTGTGCTGAAAAACAATGGCAACTATTCTATTGTTTGACTAGATCCATGTCATCAGTTTAAAAGTGAAAAAGCCCTTTCCATGATATTATTGTTTTGGTTTGGCCATATCTCAGCAGCGTGTGAACCAAATCACATAGCCCAGGGGATGATCTTGTAGCCAAGAGTATCTTCTATGTATAACTCCCCCAAAGCTAAGCGTGATTCCCACGGTGTTTGGTGGTGCGCGCAGCGCACCACCATTGAGGTTAGTATGGAAAGGGTTTTTGGAGTCACTATATGCACGATATAGATATGATGCGGTTCGCATATGATTCACTAATCAGAGCTTGATCGGTTAAATGTGATTATCTTGGAGATCAGTATTATCATGACTTCACTAATAATTTCTTACACAAGGCAGAGGTCTGTTTCTATGGTACCTATGGAACGTAATGGTTTGAAACCAGCCATTTGGTAGCCGGTGGTTTTGTGGTCTCAGACTGGTATAAACCAACTTCCAGTTCACAGATGCTCAATTCTGTCATATATGAATCACCTGTCATGTTATCAGCTTCAACCAGGCTCTACATCATACTACCATACATTTAGATAGGTTTGTACACTTCGCTGGTGAGACTTCAATTTGGGCTCATTGCCAAGCACCTACAGTACTCTGGCTTTGTTCAGCATGGATGAGTCAGTGTCACTGCCTGTGACAGTCTGAGCTTTTACAGGGGAGAAAACATGTTGTCACAAGCTCCTACATTAAGATCTCTGAACAACTTGAAAAAAAATTAAGAATTTTGCAATTGAAACAATCGACCTTTAGGTACAAGTGGAGCTACTTTTTTCAAGTGTATGTGCTCATGTTGAGATACAAAGACTTCATGCAAATAAATTTGCATTACCTGTCCCATGATAGTAGGGAACTTGGAATGATTTTTGCTTTTTTGAGAGCAATGGGTCATATATCTGTTAGTGGAATACATAACAACTGCCTGGTGGTTTAATGGTTAGCATACTTGACTTTGTCATTGTGAGGTCTTTGGTTCAATTCCTGCTAGTGGCATTTATTTTAGTGTCCCAATTTGGAATTACTTTCCCATGCCCAAGTCAATAATTATAATCACTTTAAGATCAAATAGAATTCTTGTGATCTGAGGGCAACTTGGTCACCTGGCTTAATTGTCTTGGATGAACTTAATGAACTTAGCTGCTTAAGAGTAATTATGTAAGACATCATTTAAGTAAATTGAGGTTTTCCTGATGTACCCATAATCTACTTGCCTCACAGGGAAAATGCATCTCAGATGCTGACTTCAAAGATGTCATGATCAAGACTCTTCCTTACTCTTGGAATCCCTTTGTCTCATCTCTCCTTGGGCAAGCGACTACTAAATCCATGACTGTCACGGAAACAACCAACACTCACTAAGAGCACTACTAGTTCAAGTAGTGACAATAGAAGTGGACTGGTAGCTCCTAGAGATGATGGGAAATTTCCAAGAGGACAAGACTGAGGTCCTCCTGGCGCTCTATTGAGGCTTTATATACTACATTGGTGTTTGGCTATGTGTACACTAGATCATACAATATGCTATGCTACATGATTCGTCCATGAGTCATACATTAGGATAACAGGTGTATCAGTACAGCCATGTAATGGAAGGGAAGCTAACCATGAGGATAGGGTGAGGTAGGCAGTGCACATGTGTGAGTCATGGGGCAAACATGTGCAAGGCTGCATGCCATGTGTGATTGGTGAGGCCGACATGAGGTGAACATGAGGCATACTGCAATACACATGGTACCCATGAGGCAAGAGGGTCTGGACTGTGAGGGGACTTGGGCATTTGGTGGTTTCGGGTGATAGGGGCTAATAGATAGGGGCTAAATGCGAAAGTCACTCTAGAAAATCAGGAAAAAATCAGGGAAAATTAATATGGGTCTGTAACAGTCACTCAGCTCAAATCTACTCTCTCTGAAGCACCTCAAAAGGCAAAACCAGTTGGATGCTACCACTTTGTTTCCCTGCACCAAAAAGGGAAAGCAGGCATGCACCATCTGCAAGCACCACAACCACATCACCAAGGATTGCAGATGGTTTGGGAAAAATGCACCAAAGTGCAATATCTGTGGTAAAATTAGGCATGAGATGGAGAAGTGTTGGAGGAACCCCACTAACAAAGGAAAAGGATGTACTAATAAGGAACACAATGCGAAGGGAAAGAAGAGTCTCATATCAAATTCTAACAAAGGAAAAGGAAAAGGAAAGGCGCATGCTAACGTCGCAGAGCAGGAATCGAGTAGCAATGGGGAACTTGAAAAGAGCTTCACCACATTTGTAAATATATCTGACAAGGGCGAAATGTCAAAGGCCTCTCAGGCCAACCTCTCCACTTACTCTTGGATCATTGATTCTGGTGCAATGATGCACATTTGCACCAACCTTGAGGCATTTGCAACATATCAGTCCTCACATTGTCAAGTCATAAAAGGATGTAGCAATAAACCTGTTGTCACATGCAGACAGGGAAATATCCTGTTACAAACATGCGTAAACAACAAACAATACATGCTATGCCTAACTTGGGTACTCTATGTGTCTGAGGCCAGGCAAAACTTGATTTCCATTGGATGAATTGATAGTGTAGGCGGCCGCATCACTTGCGATGGCAGTCAAATGTTCCTGCATGATTCAAAAAATAAGCCCCTTGCTGTCGCAACCCTAAGAGATGGCATGTATTATCTCAATTGCCAAACCATTGTAGAGCACAATGCAGCTCTAGGTTGATAACCCGAGTCTTCCAAGGCTTTCTAGCTAGGTTTCCCATGCTAGACCAAATCTGACCGGCCCATTCTGCATCACAATAAACCAGTCAGTCTCATGTTGGTGTCCCTTTTTGGTAATATATTATTTGATCGTTCTGTATCTGTTGACTTTCAGGTATCTGTTCATTAGAGTTCTAAACTTTATCTATCGTAACTACACAGTCCTGGGCAATTCCCAGACTATAAAGAGTTTGTACTTTGTATTTTGAATGCATCTTTTGGCACCTGTTTGAATCTTCCACTTTCCTGAACATTTTGTCTATTGTCCACACATCTGAGTCCACTATGGGGCTTGTTAACCACCTTCACACCTTCACCATCTCTCCACTGCATGCCCAACAGACCTGTCTTTGACCAGCATACTTTCCCACAGTCCAGACTATCTTCGGACAGCCAGTTTCATCTTCCCTTCATCATTCCCTTCACCTGAGTCTTCACTAACCACATAGGATCCTCTTTGGGGACAAGCCTATCACATCCTTAGACCCCCACACACATAGACCTTTCTACTCACCTAGTAAGGTTTGTTGTTTTACCCCGTGTGCAAAATGAGGCCAACATTGTGATAATGATCAAACATGCCTGAACATAGAAAGAATGGCATTGTCGATTAGGGCACATTGTGATCAGTGGATTGCACAACTTACATGGAAAAAACCTCATTGATGGTTTCTCATTGTGCAATAGCCCACAGGACTTCAAATGTGAGGCCTGTATCAAAGCGAAGACTGAAAGAAAGTCAATACTGATTTCATGCACCTCATGTGAATGAAAACTGGGTGAACTCACCCATACAGACATCTGGGGACCTGCACGGGTAACATCCCTGCACAGATACTGCTACTACATATGTGTCATTTATTCATGACATGACCAGACACTGTACCATTAGCTTCATGAAAATGAAAGACGAAACACCTACCAAGGTGGAACAATACCTGGCCTTAATCGAGCCCCAGAACTCATTCATGCCAAAGGCAATACATGCTGATAATGGGTGTGAATACATCAATAAAGATTTGCATACCTGGTGCCTGGATTGTGGAATAGACATCGAAACAACTGTGCCATACATGCCTAAGCAAAATGGCATTGCTGAGCGCTGGAATAAAACTGTTGTTGAGTTAGCTTGCTCAATAATATGGTGCGCGACATACCAAATGAGCTGTGGCCTGAAGCTATGAGTCACACCACCTATATCTGAAATTGTGCCTATTCATGTGCTGTACTTGACAAAATGCCATATGAGAAATGGTCTGGCAAGCGACCCGACATCTCATTCATCCAAGAATTTAGTCATCCTGTTTGTATTTCCAATCAGAAATTGAATCCATCAAAATGGATGAGCACATGAAACAACATATCTTTATTGGATATGAGGAAGGCCCAAGGGCCATAAAATATTATGATGCTGTTAAGAAAACAGTCAAGGTCAGTTGTGAGTACTGCTGGCCCATGCATGCAAACTCACCTCTCGCTGAACATTGGTTTCAAGTTGAGGGGGAGGAAGGTAGGAAGGGCAAGCCTAAGCCCAACTTACCCAACATGCAGGCCCAGTGACTCAAAAATGGTATGAAATGAAACCTGACAGATGAAGCTGAGATGAGAGCTAGTAAACATCAAAAAGGGGATAAAGTGGACATACCTGCACCTGAAAATAAAACAACATCTAGCCCAAGTCAGCAAGACAATCAGAATAAAGAATTGTGTATAAATAACAAAGAAAAACATCAGGTAAATGAACAAAATAATGTACCATGCCCGTCTAGCACACCCAATCAGACATGATCAGACAGGAAAGGACCTGACAAAATTGATCACTGAGCATTAGTAGAGGAGATTCAGGATGAAGGTGACATACCTGGACCCAACTATGATGGAAATGGTGATAATGATAAAAGACTTAATAGCTAAGAAAGACCAGCAAAAGGAGTTTGGAAGCTCTGGGAGAGAATTGAGGCAGAGTGGGGGAAGATAGAGGTTGAGGAGTGTCAAAAGCTAATTGAAATTATGCCTAGAAGACTTGAGGCAGTGATACAAGCCAAGGGAGGGCATACAAGTACTAAAATATGTAATGTAATTCGGAGTCAAATAGATGTCCCAATAACATGTCATTTTGATATGGCTTGGCAACCATCAATAACTGTCAAATGCCTATGTTACATATGATATAATGATCATCAAATACAGGGTCAAATAAGTGTCCCAAAGATGTGTCATTTTGATATGGCTGCCACACTGTCAGATCTTCATCAAATCCTTTGATTCTTGTACCCATGAAGAGCCAAGAGTGGATGCTCCATTTCATACACTTGTATGGTAGGGCCTCAGTTAGATGCAGTTAGAGGTTATCAACTTTAGTGAAAAACATGCAAACATTGGGACACTTTTTTGAGCCACTGAAAGTGGTAAAGATCCAAAATTGCTGAAGAAAGCGATGAACTCACCCAGGTGGCCTGAATGGGCACTTGGGAGCTAGTCAATGCTCCCAAGGATAGAAAGCCTATAACCAATAAATGGATCTTTGTCAGAAAGTATGATCAAGATGGAAACTTACAAAAGTATAAAGCCCATCTAGTGGCCAGAGGCTTCAGCCAGATGTCTGGCATGGACTTCAATGAAACATTCTCCCTGGTGGTGCGACTTGAGATGATCTGCATGATTCTCGCGCTTGCTGTGGCTAAAGACTGGGAAATCCAGCAGATGGACATAAAAGGTGCTTACCTAAACAGGAAGCAAAAAGAAACCATCTATATGAAACAGCCCCATGGCTACAGTGATGGTACATTCCAAATATGTCAACTAATAAAAACACTTTACAGACTAAAACAATCCAGCCAGGAGTGGAATGACGAACTCAACATGAAACTCAGCGGAATTGGGTTCAAATGCCTATATACAGATCCTTGTGTCTATATACAGCATGAGGGAGACTCCATCAAAATTATAATGGTCTGGGTCAATGATCTCTTACTATTCATGAATAGCAAGTTAAAGAACGACCTAAAGAAGCTATTCGACATTGCTGACTTAGGTGAACCTAACATGCTTGTTGGGCTGGAATTCATGTGTGATCGAGAACAGTGAACATTGACCCTACGGTAAACCCAGTACATCAAGAATCTACTTGAAAAGTATCTAATGCATGATGGTAGCACCATGTCCACCCTGCTCAATCCAAACCTGAAACTCGAACCCTGTGAACCGAGCACTGAGCCAGCGTCCCAATATGGGAACTATGTGTCGCTCACAGGATCTCTCATGTATGCCGCCATCAGAACTCACCCCAATATTGCATACACCGTAAACAAGCTCTGTTCCTTCAATAGTAACCTGGATCTGGTGCATCCATCAGGAAAGCTTTAAAGTGTTAATTATACTTTAAAATCATTTATGAGGGACAAACAGTGAAATGACCAACACTCACTAAGAGTGCTAGAGGTTCAAGTAGTGAAAATAGAGGTAAACTGGTAGCTCCTAGAGATGATGGAAAATCTACAAGAGGACAAGACTGAGGTCCTCCTGGCACTCTATTGAGGGTGTATATACTACACAGGAATTTGGCTATGTATACACTAGATTGTACAATATGCTATGCTACATGACTCGTCCATGCATTGTACATGAGGATAACAGGTGTATCAGTACAGCCGTGTAATGGAAGGGAAGCTAACCATGAGGATAGGGTGAGGTAGGCAGTGCACATGTGTGAGTCATGAGGCAAACATGTGCAAGGCTGCGCACCATGTGTGATTGGTGAGGCCAACATGAGGTGAATATGAGGCACACTGCAATACACATGGTACCCATGAGGCAAGAGGGTCTGGACTGTGAGGGGACTTGAGCATTTGGTGGTTTCGGGTGATAGGTGCTAATAGATAGGGGCTAAATGCGAAAGTTGTTCTAGAAAATCAGGAAAAATAGGGAGAAATCAAGGAAAATTAATATGGGTCTGTAACATAAGCTACCTTCAAGTTACTAGAGAAGCATCAGGAATTCTTCTATGTAATGCAGTACCCTGGTATATCCCAGCTACCTATTGAATTGGCATCTCATGAGAAGAACTTGCCATCAGTAGCTACCATCAGAACCATTGGTCATACACACCCTTAGCCTACAACAGGCCCATAAATCCAGCACATTTTCTTGGTTGGAGCAATCTCCCATGAACTGCCAGTGAAGATGAACTTCACCCCCTGAACTACGATAACAATGCACTACTCCATATGGACTTACCCAGTCTAATGAGCACTCTACACAAAGTGCACAAACTTATGGAGCCTACAAACAGGTTGATAAATGTATCAAGCCCATCTCACAACCCATCCCCCAAGAGTTCAAAGTCACCAGATCCATACCTTATGACCCATTGACCACACTAATCCCTTTAGATATACACTTCGGTGAAAACCAAGCCACTACAAAATTTACTTAGGATCAAATAGACAAGTTACTGGCTGACATGGAAAGTCACCATTTCTTATGGCCTGAGGAATGCCAACTGTTCATACATGTACTCATAAAGAATGAAGCAGCCATTGCCTTCGAAGATGAACATTGAGGGACCCTCAAAGACACATATTTCAGTCCCTACAAGATCCCCCATGTACCACACATACCTTGGCAAGAGAGGAACATACCTATCCCACCACAACTCAGGGATAAAGTCATTGACTTACTTCACCTCAAGATTAAAGCTGGAGAGTATGAACCTTGCCAATCACCCTACCAATCCCAATGGTTCATTCAAGGACATAGTGCCATGGGGCTCAACTTGCACAAACAGTTTGAGCTATTAGTGCAAGCTGACCAGAGTGAAGGAGTCCACCCACTAGACAGGCTTTACCAAACCATTCTAGAGCAACAGTTTACATTGGATATTGCTAGATCCAACTTCTGAGAGGTGATGGCCATCATACTTTCCCTCAATGATGTTGTTAACTCATTTCGTATGGGTTAGAACAGTAGTAGCTTACATAAGCAGGCCTTATTTCGGCCTCATATTACTGTAGTTTTTCTTTAGTGACTACACTATAGTTTTCTACAGGTTATGAGCCCTAAAGCTTCCTGTTAGCTCACTCACCAGCCAAAACCCTGAGAAAGTCTTACCCAATGGAGTTCGACAATGACATTCCACAACTCACAATGAATGGTTGAAACTGGTCCACATGGTGTTGTAAAGATAATGGAATGGCTGGGAGGACTAAGGGTGTAAGACACACTAGCCCTGGGCCATCAAAGGGAAGAGGCGAGGTGAGATACTTCGCCCCTAAAGGGACTCAAGGTAAGGGAGGAGTCAGGAGGAAGTCCAAAGCCGAAGGATTAAGTGCGGAGGATAGTCCAGGGAGTGACCGGAGTGTGAGACCGGAAGTCCGAGGAGTGCAAGACAAAGGGAACGAGAGTGGGATATGGTGATGGTGATGGTGAACAGTGCGGTAGACGATGAATGGTACGAGGGACGAGTGGTTCGAACAGTTCGTGAATCCAACCAAAAGTGTGTTTCAAATCCTAAGTACAAGACTTTATAGTCCGGGTATACCTGAGACTGTCAAACTCAAGATAGCTGTCAAGTCCAAAGGAAACGAGTAAAAAGGGTCATGTACTGGGCCTGAGACCGATGTCTCTAACCGGATGCTTTTGGCACCGGAGAGACCGATCGGAGGCTGATGGTACTGATAGAACGTGAAGCGGTAACATACTAACAATGTAAACCAAGTAGTCTAGACGTGCTCGGCATGGTCTGGTATAAACCGAGACCGGTCTTAGCAACTAAAAAGGGAGTTCAGAGCAAATGGATAACAGTAAGGCAGTCGGGTGAAAGGTAAAAGGGGTGGAATATAAGCACAGAGACATACAAGTCTCTACAGTGTGAGAAAGTCAAAAAAGTCATCAAATCAACTGGTTTATATTCCTATGTTGACAGCACAATTTTGGAGCCCAACAGACAACTCAAAGCAATGGGAAAACTCATTTTGACCATAGGTCTTCCAGATTCCATTTTTGGATCAATTCTTTATCTCGAGACCACTCACAACTACTACAAATACCTGACAAATCAATTTGACAAATCTATAGTACAACCACTACAAGAACCACTACAAAAAACCGAAGGAAGTCGTGACACAGAGCCACAAGTGGCTGCGTGCACACAAAAACCTTCAACAGAGCTTGTTGGAAGTGTGGTGAGCACAGCCACAAGGCATGCAAATGTAGAACAGTCAACATTGAGTCAGAAGAACCTAGAGTCAAAGAAAAGCCTACCAGGAGTTGTCACAAGATAAGACACCACATGGAAAGTAGCCGATGTTGAAGTTTGACCATATGGACTCACTTATTACAGTCTGACTATAGAATGAGTCACAACTGAGCCATGCTGATGAGTCACGCTCATTACTATTGAGTCACAAATTGTTTCGCTCTTCATTATGTCAGCATATGTATGTTATATCTGACATACCCCTATTAGTGATACCATGATTATTCATGTTCATATGATATGATATCACATTATCATTTGCATCTTATTGCATCATAGTCATGCCATAGCACATCATTATGGCTAATGGCTTACTTATACACTTCTTATAGAACTTTTATGCTTTTTATGGCATTTACGTACATACAAGGATAAACAATTCTTTATGTATAAATACCAGCCTCAAATATAAGTTCTCTCGCACCCCAAAGTGTGATAACTTCTATCAAGCATTATCTTGCAAGTATCTTCAATGGTTAGTGAGTAGCCTTCTCTCTCACTGGGTTCTCCCCTCTTGCTGTTGCCTCTGCACCATTCGAGATTTAGCACTCTTGAAAGCCAAGTTAAGGAAAAGGGTAGAAAGGGCAAGAGGGCTACCACAAGAGCTGGAGGACATGAAAGCCAGCACAAGCAGCCCACTGGCAGAACCCTGTATGGCAAGTTTGGAGGCTTACAACGAGACCTCTGACACTGCAAATCCAAACACAACAAGCACCAGGCCCACCAAGCCAGAGGACAAGTTATACAAGCCACCAGACAAACTCCTGAGCACATTGCTTGAGGAAGGAAGTCGGACTGGAGCAAGCAACAAGCTCAGCAAGGTCCCAAATGACAAAATGACGACATTGCAGTCAATGTGGATGCTGTGAGATGAAAGTCCAAGTGGGGAGGTCCATGGAGTGTCAAGGAGCCACAAGGAGCCAGTGGGAGTTGATGTCGAGGGTGGAGAAGCCGGCAAGAGGACTTGTACTGGCAACGACAAAGAACATCGAGCATATGAGCACATCAACCACGGCAAAACTGAAATGGCAGGTCGACAAGTTGATGACAAAGCCACTGACACCCCCAACCCACACACAAAGTGCACAGGGCCAATGAGGCCAGAGGATACATCACATTACCCAGCCGATGAGCTGTCTGGAGAGCGAGAAGGTGGTGGGGTGTCGGAATCGGAATCCGTCAGCACACCAATTGAGGGGCGGAGTGGTCGAATGGCAACTGACCGCGCTGACGAACCGAAGCCACTAAGTGATGACCCGAGCAGTGTGGCAAAGGTGCAAGGTGCAAAGGATGAGGTGGAGAGAGGAAGTGTTACGCTTGACTCAGGTAGAGGCAAACATAGACTTGAAAAGACTAGGGTCAAAGGTTCCTTGAAGGGCGCCTTCAAGAACACGGGATGTCGGGGACTTCCATGATGGCTCCTGGCAACAGCTTGTTGCTTAGGGAGTTCAAAGACAAAGATACGAAGGAGCGCATACTCAGAAGTAACACGAAGACTTAGAGAAATCCAAGTGTGAAGGGAGGATCAAGTAGATTAAAGTTAAGGAGAATACATGAAGTATCATTGTTTAAATAGGTGGGTACGCGGCACACAGACCAAGCAGTGTTTGTAGCACTAAGGCTAAGACAGATATAAAGAGAAAGCTAAGCTGTGCGATAGATGGGGTGAGGCTGCATTGAGGCAATGCATGGAAGAAGAAAGACATCCATAAAGGGTTAGTGGAAACAGGACAATGGAACCATGTGCAGTGTGTAGAAGAGAAGCTGCGTTTAGGCAGAAGGCATTCCAAAGGAACAGTTCAAAGTGGGGATAAAGGGGAGAGTGAGTCTGAGACCAGCATTATGTAAAAAGAAAGTGTTACAGACCCATATTAATTTTCCCTGATTTCTCCCTATTTTTCCTGATTTTCTAGAGCAACTTTCGCATTTAGCCCCTATCTATTAACCCCTATCACCCGAAACCACCAAATGCTCAAGTCCCCTCACAGTCCAGACCCTTTCGCCTCATGGGTACCATGTGTATTGCAGTGCGCCTCATGCTCACCTCATGTCGGCCTTACTGATCACACATGGCGTGCAGCTGTGTACATGTTTGCCTCATGACTCACACATGCACACTGCCTGCCTCACTCTAACCTCATGGTTAGCTTCCCTTCCATTACATGGCTGTACTGATATGCCTGTCATCCTCATGTACGACTCATGGACGAGTCATGTAACATAGCATATTGTACGATCTAGTATACACATAGCCAAACCCCTGTATAGTATATAAAGCCTCAATAGAGCGCCAGGAGGACCTCAGTCTTGTCCTCTTGGAGATTTCCCATCATCTCTAGGAGCTACCTGATTACCTCTATTGTCTCTACTTGAACTGCTAGTGCTCTTAGTGAGTGTTGGTCGTTTCAAAAAGAATCGTAACATAGAATCATAACATTACCCCCCAGTTAGACCTGAAACACTGGAGAAGGATAACAAAAGAAGGGAGGTAGTCAGAAATATGCATAGGAACCAACCGGGGACCTGGTCATGTTGGAGATGGCGATAACCTGCACCAACCTAGTTTGATGCAAGGATCATGATTCCATACAAACAATTGACCCGAAATTTGAGATTCCACCACCTTCCCACGGTCCAAAGGCTTAGCCATTCGAGGGCTAGATGGCCCTCAGTATGGACCACCTCCCCCTATATTTTTTATTTTTTCATTCACAGGGTGTTGAGAAATTAAATGATTTCTCCCACCTCATGTGTGTTGATTGAGTATACTACATATTTGATTGGACTATTTCCCTAGTATCTTTGTATATACTTAGACTCTAGTCAAGTGCCAGAGAGAGAATCGGTCATGTGACCTGGCTGAATCAGTATCAGTCAGCAGAGCACAGCCGGTGCCTGCTGAGCCCAACACCGAGCCAATGCCAAGCCTGTGATTACCAACCAAACTGGTCAATTGGCTCAGCATTTGTAAGATTTCTCTCAGTGTTTGTCAGCAATCTCTCGGCATTAGTCAGCTGCCCCTGGCAGCACAGCCCCTTGTATTATCTATAAAGGAGAGCCAATCAGGCCCCAAAAAAGGGAAAAAGAGAGAAAAAAAATAGATCTTCTGGACATCTTCCAGCCTTGGGTACGAAATCCAGCATTCTGGATCAGAGACAACCGGCTTCTAACGAGAAGCAGTAAGCACCATAAGAGAGTGCCAGGTCACAGGAAG
>JBBPSD010000992.1:0-13151 GCA_038093415.1 Xerocomellus chrysenteron | reverse complement strand
ACATCCTTCCATCAGATCCAATCCTGTTACTTTTTGTCTCATTTGACCAAGTGGCTCTGGTCCAGTCCTCCATAGTCCAGTTCTTATACTTGAGAGCAAAGTTCACCCTTCTCCTTCCATGCTTGATAGACAATAGAAGCTTTCTTCTCTTGACCATAGCCATAAAGATTCAGCCTTGTGAACATTGTGAACGGTTTGGGCAGAGATAGGAGAGAAGAGGGAGGGTTGATGAGAGGGGTGGCTTGGACAGCATTGTTATCCCTTCCAGTGGTAATGCTGTAGACAATTCTTTGGGTTTAAAGCTTGTTTACACAAGACTAATTGGTCTAGTCAGCCTCCAGGAAGCATCCTGCCTCTGTGGCTCGGTTTTGCTGGCTTCTCGTCCTGGTGCCCCCATTACATGGACTAAGATCAATTGGTCTCTTGTTAAGAGAAGAAAGCTTGGAAGAATGTCCTAACTGATGCTCCCTGAAGGCTGACTAGACCAATTAGTCTTGTGTAAACAAGCTTTAAACCCAACCAATTGATCTAAGAGGTGGCTGGCAAGGCAGGATGCTTCCTGGAGGCTGACTAGACCTATTAGTCTTGTGTAAACAAGCTTTAAACCAAATCAAATCCTAAGTACAGTCCGGGTATATCCAAGACTGTCAAACTCAAGATAGCTGTCAAGTTCAAAGGAAACAAGTAAAAGGGGTCAGGTACCAGGCCTGAGACCAATGTCTAACCGGGTGCTTTCGGCACTGGAGAGACTGACTGGGGGCCAATGGTACCAATAGAAAGTGAAGCCGTAACGTACTAACAATATAAACTGAATAGTCCAGATGCACTCGGCATGGTCCGGTATAAACCAAGGCTGATCTTAGCAACTAGAAAGGAGTTCAGAGCAAATGGATAACAGTAAGGCAGTCGGGTGAAAGGTAAAAGGGGTGGAATATAAGCACAGAGATGTACAAGTCTCCACATCAGCGGGTGACTTGGCTTCTGACTGTCCCCAGTTAGAAAAAGATCTGTGCCATGAAGAGAACAATGCGGAGTCCAAAAGCATGTGACTGGGTATATAGTCCGATGCACGTCAACTTTTTCTTCCTCACTTCTCACCCTCTTCCCACTATGTCGCAATTCCAATCCTGGCTTGACAAATTCTGCGCCATGACCAATGCGGGCTCACTCCTGCACCTCAACACTTGACGGACTCGCAAGGTTGGTATCTGACAACAAGAATGAGCTGGCCGAGGACCAGGAGATCTGGGTGGAGGCATTCGGGAAGGCAATGATAAGCCACTCATTATTCGATGATAGCTGCAGCTGATGCAAAGTTCAGATAGGACACTTGGGAGAGACACCAATGGGAGGCCGACAAGCTTGGCATCAACACCAATATTGATGACGAATTCGCGTTCGTGGTCGCGGAGGCCAAGTGTGCACAGGCCGAATGGATGGGGAGGACAGCGATCAGGCTGGCATCCCAGGCGTCGGCGATGGAGGTAGAGGAGGTGGAGCAGGCAGTGGTACCTGCTGCGGAGATGAGGGGGGCATCATCCAAGGCGGTGTTGGTTGCCTCGTCCACACACAAGGTGAGTAGCGACACCATCAGTCTGTCACACCAGGCTAACGAGCATCCAGATGGTTCGGGAACAGGATAAGGAGGGCATGGTGGCTGAGTCCGCCACCATCAAGTGGAAGGTCTCAGTGCCGGCAGTACGGCTGGTCAGCACCGAAGGTGCATGTGACGCCTACAAGAAGGCAGGGGTCACAGCCGAGTGTGCATACAGGACTGGCATGGCTTGTGGCACAAGGGCGGCACGGGCAGAGGAAGCCCACCAAAGCAACAGGGAGCTCAACGGCGGTCGTCGTCGTCATTGAGAAAACAAAAAGTAAGTTGGCCCTCTCGGTCTTCCCCTCCCTGACTCACCAGTTCGACAGGTGGAAGGACAGTTTGGCCGTCGGCCAAGGCCGGCCCCAGCAAAGGAATATGTAATCGATGAGTCTGGCGAATTTGGCACTCGTGGCAGGTTCAGATGAACCACTTGATGTCTTCGACCAGCATCAGCCACCAGAAGCGGAGTAGAAGCCGGGTCTGGACTGTAAAGACACCTTTGTGCCGGAGGTCATTGTGAGCCTCCTTGATTAGTCCGAAATGCCAGTGTTTGGGTACAACCAACTGGTGGTGACCATGCGGTTCTTGGTGCCATGGGCTGCCATGGAGGAGAAAGAATTTCATTACTGAGTTGACAAACGAGTGAAACTCTGTATCAGAAAGGTTAGCCAGTTGAGCACAAGTCTCGAGAAAGCCTTGGTAGACCAAGGTATAGTGGGAGAGTCTGGCTCGGCGATGGGCTCGGAAGTGGATGAGTGAAGGACAAAAAAATATGACTGCACAAAGATCGGCGGGAAAATGGGTAAAAGGAGGAAGCAACCCAACGCCAAGGGGACGGAGGGCGGTAGGCAAGGGAAATGACACCCCAAATGTGTGGAGCATGGTGTGATACGTAGAAGAAGGCAATAACCGATGATTGAGTAAGGTAACGCAAAAAAAGTAAGAACTGTCCAACCAATCCTCAAAATCATCCGTATCGGGAGGATTGTTATCCAAGGGTGGCCGATGCGACAGTCCGTCAGGACCGGTGTGTCGGTCTGCGGAAATGTGATGAAGTTCAAAATGAAATAATAGTATACTGGCGATCCACCGATTGATGGTCGCGTTCGGCTGCAGATCAGGGTTGTTAATCATGCCTTTGACATATTTGGTGCTCATTTCTATAACAAGGTTAGTTACTCCAAAGATGAATACCCAGACTGCTCAGAGAGAGCGGAACAGTCCATACAGCTCGAGCTTAGCCTGGGAATACCGGCTTTCTATGCTCGTGAGGCTGATAGAGCCAAAGCGGTTTGGATAGCACTTGCCATCCTCCCCTTTCTGTGACAGAATGAAGCCGACTGCAATGACCAAGGTGTCTACAGCAAGTACAACCTCTCCGCCGGACTTGTAGTCCAAGCACCGGAGCGCCGGGGACTGAATGATTTTGTCCTTCAGACGAATCATTGCAGTGCACTGGGCCTCACCCCACTCGAAGGGGATACCCTTTCACATCAGTCCGACTAGCAGTCTAGTGATAGCAGCGAAATTTCGAATAAAAATCTGAAGCATGCCACAGGTCCCTAAGAACCTGTGAACTTGTGTCAGATTCTCACACTCCGGCCAATCCCTGATCTTCTGGATTTTAGCCTCATGCAGAACCTGACCTTTGGAGGTGCACTTGTGACCGACAATGGTGGCATCCGGAGTGGCAAGGACGAATTTCTTAGCAGAAACGGTTGCATTAATGTTTTGGAGGCATTGGAGGATTCTGTGGACAACAGTGAGATGTTTCCAGATAAATAACCTGATGTCTGGGTTCTCCGGTATTGTCTCGTATAAGCTGTCCGGTCTTTGGTACTGGGATGTCTCGGACTTCACCAGCAGGTCATCGATGAATGGCATGGTATGGTATGGTATCTCATCCTGGAGAATGCATGCCATATCAGCCTGGTAGATCTGGACAGCGTTAGTATGTCCCATCAGTAGAGTGGTAAGACAATGTGGTCTGAGTGGACTATTATGTAAATGTAGTCATATCCCAGGAGTCCACATGTAATGAACATCGGTCATATCCGGTGAATAAGTCCATCATGCCGTAGACTGCATACCCACCGAATGACTCGGCTAGGTGCTCTATGAAGGGAGGGACTGAAGAATCCTGAATGGTGATGGCATTCAGGGGCTGAAGGTCATGCACAAGCCAAAGCGTCTTACTGTCCTGTTTGAGCACGCAGAACCAGCGTGACCGGTATGCTGCGGCAGACGGTTCGTACACACCAGAGGCGATATGGTCTGTGATAATCTGTATGGCTTGATCCCAGGATGAAGGCAGGATAGGAATGTTTCGGAGTATCCATGGTGTATGAGGAACGGTAGGTATCTTGACCGGTGGAAAATACCGATCGTCTAATTGGCCGTGTTCATAGCGGTCCATGCAAAAGCAGTCTCATGATTGAGAACCATCCACTGGACTAACTTGACCTCTTCGGGCCACCGCCATTGGGCCGGGTCAAGGTCAAGCGCATTGGTGCATTCCTGTGTGAATCCTTGTCCAGGGACGAAGTCCGGGGGGTTAGTTGGTAAGGTTATAAGACCAGCCAGAGGGTCGTCAGGTAACCAGCGGAGTACACGGTACTTCTCCTCGAGAGGAGCCAGTACCGGCCGGACCTTTTTGGCTACGGGCTTGTAAGCGAGTGAGTGAGAAGTAAAATCAAAAGAATAGGTATCGAGAAGGGCAGAAACATGAGATGGGGAGAGAACCGATTGAGTAGAAGAAAGAAAGGGATATGCCGAGGACAGCACATAGTGAGATAGGTTTGGGGCCAAGAGCAGCCCTTAGTCTAACAATGCCGAAACGGAAAAGGAAGTGAACGAGGTGGGAGAATAGTTCAAATGGGGCTCTCCCTGACCTTTTGGTGGATCATCAATGTCTAAAAACCCATTTCAATGATAGACTGGTGACTAGAACAGAATAGTCCATGCCGGCAACATGGACATTCTTCAGTCCAAGCTCGAGTGGATAACTTGTACACCTTTCCCAAGTTGGGGTCACGAAGTGTGATTGTCTGAGAGCCGTCTGGAAAGTCTTCAGTAGAAGCACTGAGTAAACAATGGAAGGGTCATCTGAGCAATAAGTCAAAATCAGCTCTCGGGACTACCTGGACGTGTAAGCAAATCTCGCTGGCACCGAAGTCCAGGCAGAGATTTTCAACAACACTGAGGGTAGACTCGGTACTGGTGTTGGCGTTAGATATCATCATTACATGGTCAGACCGAACTGGTAGACCGAGGTCTCCACTTGGGCATGGTGACTATCTCAGAGCCTGAGTCAAGGACTCTGAGGATAGACTGACCGGTTCCGATGATCTTTGCTTCAAGAGACCGAAGTGGCACTGAGTGGTGCGCTACAATTAGTCCATCATCACTTCGGTGCACGCGATCACTGAAGGCTCGGTCTACCTCACCAGGGTCACGTCTAGCAAGCTCATTGATCTGTACAGTGTTAGTGGAGACAGGGATACACTTTGCCATTGATAAATCCTTGAGTTGCTTGCGGACTTCGGGAGCCACTGTGATGAGCTCTCGAACCGGAACCGGCACAGTGGTTGTGAGAACTCGATCTAAGAGGCGCTTCAGAGTGGTCTCGTCTTCGAGAGGGAATGAATATCTAAATTGTCCTTGGGGATTGAAAGAGGAAGAGGTGTTAGCGGAATCAGTTCAGAATGGATTAGAGATAGATGGTGTCATTGAAGAAAGGGGTCTGTTTGCTACTGGAGCAGGGACTTTTGGAGGAGTCGCCGACTTAGACCGCATGGCCTCAATCGCTGGCGAGACGACTTCCTCGGCCACCCACGCAGCCCGAGGACCTGGACAACTGGTCTTTTGAGCCGGCATCTCAATGCCATCGAATCGGACTCGCTTCCCTTTGTCCTTCCTATCAGCCTGGAAAGCGGCCCAAGCGTTGGCGATGTATGCCTGAAAATCCAGATCAGCCAAAGTGGGGTCCAACTCTTCGTCCGAATCCTGATCAACAGGAGCCATGAAGACTGAAGGTTCGATGTCTAAAATGGCATCGGTAGTTGAGTTGGTGGCCAAGAATATGCCAGAAGTGACAACAGAAGAAGTGGGTGCTGGCGCCAAGGCAGGTAGCCGGTCTAAGCATTCGCGGAGGCAACGAGTGCCCTGAATGCGTGGAATGCGTCGACCGTCCGGAAAATACAGATGACCATCGGTACCTCGGCTGGCCTTCCCAGCCTGGATAGAGCCTTCTATGAGGGGGCAACTCCCCATAAAATGGGAGGGATCAGCGCAGAATGTGCAGTCCCGACGGGTGATACATTGGAGGTTAATCTGCTCTTGCTTGACAGCTGAAGCAGTGGTAGATGTAGTGGTTCGCGGAGCAACCAGGGTGGGAACTGGTGCTGCCCATGCCAGGTAGTATGGCTGGGCGGTAGGCGTGCCAGCCGCTGGTGCAGCTAGAAGAGGGCGAAGGGCAGAACCGGTAAGGAGGAATTGAGTAGCCTCAATGATGTCAGTGATAGGATAAAGGTTGGAAGGATGATGAGTGGATTTGGTGATGAGCAGGCGTTGGCGGACTTGAGTCTCAAGATTGGCTGGCAGACCGGATAGGAACAATGTGTCTCAGTCTAAGTCCAAGAGTTTTTGGCCGTTGATAAGGATATGGGCAATCTTCAGAAACTTGCACTGATATTCACTGAGGTCTTCTAAGGTGCACATCGGTTTGGCCCAACAGTATCGGTTGGCACCTTTGCAACCGGGGTACAACTTCTTAACTGCCCGAGCGAAATTTGCCCAATCCAGTGGGTTAGCGGTAACCTCATCTAGGAGCTCCCAACCTTCCGCTTCTTTGAGGTCAGCATACCTGATAGCGGCACAGATCTTCTCTAAGTCCGTGATACCAGCCGCTGTGCCGAGTATGTCGACATCCTTGAGGAAGCGCAGCGATAAGGCCAGGATCTTTCCATCAAACTTCAGAGCATTCTGGGTACCACAGAGCAGCATCTGAGGGGTAGGGCTAGCCATAGGACAATTTTGGACAGCAAGATTTTGAGTATTAGTAGGTTGTGCAGGAGGAGGAATAATTGGGGGAACAATAATATTAGACGGTGTGGACATTGGTCCAAGATGAAGGGCAGCAGCCGACAGCGGTTGAGCTAGGGCCAAAGGGTTTTCTTGTGAGCCCGAGTTAGTCCGAAATGATAGACTGGAGGGGTCAAGAAGGTAGGAGAGCGATGGGGAAGTAGAATCTGATGATGAGGGTGATGGTGAGGACGAAGACAACGAAGACTCCTGATTTGGAGTCTGAGGAGAGAGAGGAGAAGAAAAAGAGGAGGTGAGGTGTGACTCCCAGTTCTGTCGCCGTGGAGTCGAGTGGATATACGCTCTGGGCATGAAGTCGCTTATATTTGTTTTGTCGGCTAAATTTTCTTGAGAGGGGGTGTCACTGGTGGTTTCAGTCTCTGGTGTCTCTTTAGATGCCACTGTCGGGATGTCAGCTAATTTGGGGGAAAGACTCTGGAAGGGTGGTGCGCTAAGCCAATTGGATTGATTGACAGCTGACAGGTCAAAGTCATCGTCTGGCAATGGACTGAGGTCCAACCCGGATATCTCAGGAAGATTGGACTGGTTGTGACAGGCATCAATAGAAGCAACCGGCTGAAAGAGAGGTGAGTCGTCGGGGCTGATCTGTAAGGTTCGGAACTGCTGAAGAAGATTTTTCAATTCTTGGTGTTGTGCGGTCGGCCGAAGACTTCTCCTGGAACTCTTGGATGAGTCCCTTGTGGTGGGCTCCAGTTGTAGAGATAATAGAACAGCTGGGAGGACTAAGGGTGTAAGACACACTTGCCCTGGGCTGTCTAAGGGAAGAGGCGAGGCGAGATATTTTGCCCCTAAAGGGACTCAAGGTAAGGGAGGAGTCGGAAGGAGGTCCAAAGCTGAAGGTTAAAGTGCAGAGGATAGTCCAGGCAGCGACTGGAGCGCAAGACCGGAAGTTTGAGGTGCACAAGACAAAGGGGACGAGAGCGGGATACAGTGATGGTGACGGTGAACGGTGTGGTAGACGGTGAACGGTGTGGGGGACAAGTGGTTCAAACAGTTTGTGAATCCAACCAAAGGTGTGTTTCAAATCCTAAGTACAAGGCTTTATAGTCCAGGTATACCCGAGACTGTCAAACTCAAGATAGCTGTCAAGTCCAAAGGAAACAAGTAAAAGGGGTCAGGTACCAGGCCTGAGACCAATGTCTAACCAGGTGCTTTCAGCACTGGAGAGACCGACTGGGGGCCAATGGTACCAATAGAAAGTGAAGCCATAACATACTAACAATATAAACTGAATAGTCCAGACGCGCTCGGCATGGTCCAGTATAAACTGAGGCTGATCTTAGCAACCAGAAAGGAGTTCAGAGCAAATGGATAACAGTAAGGCAGTCAGGTAAAAGGTAAAAGGGGTGGAATATAAGCACAGAGACGTAGAAGTCTCTACAACGTGGGTCATTTCCGTCTTGTGCAAACCTGCCAATGGTGCATCTGCACATCATATAGAAATATCTCATTTGTTCCATTTTAGTGTTATTTTGCATTGTTTGTGATCAAGCACAGTCTTTTCAACATCCTGGACAGTTATTATCCTTCCTGGCCATATCAATCAAGTGTTTTGCTGTGTATATTTCAGCAGTGCTTCAAAGTCTACATCACTGATGTTGTCCAGTTGGTCACCAAAGGCCTTAAATCCAAGCTTGGTCAAGGATCTCAAAGTGCTGACATTGTCTTGCGCAAGAGAGCCGACGACAGACAATCATCAATGTTGTTATGGCAGAAACATGTTCACCCTCTCACCTATGCCGACAATGTATACACTCATCTACTCCATGCTGTCACCATCAATCCTGGTCTTATGGGAAATGGTTTGCCTGCCTCATATCATGGGCAAAAGTCAATCACATGGTTCTCAGAGCAAGCTTTGGAGGCTGTCATAAAGAAGGACACTTGGACAGTCCCACCCTTCTGGAAGTCTGGTTGTGCATTTTCTGCGTTCAAAATGGCTGTACAAGAGGCAGAGACAATAATTGGTTCCACTGTCAGTCATCCACCAACTTGGGCCTCCATTTTAGATTTTATCACGAAAGCAGCATCACTTGCAAAGGCTTGCAATGTGCCCTGCAGCCCCAATCCCACAGGAGCCGCTGGTAGGCCCATCACAACAGTAACACATACAACATAGATGAACCTTGGACAAGCCACATCCATTCCTCAAACCCTCCATGTTGATCCACACTCCATTCAGCTGAACCATGCTACACAGCAGGCATTAGCACTGGACTCACAGGTTAATTGGTCGTCTCTGGCTATCTCAATTCAGGATCTACCCACCATATTGAATCGCCAGGTACTTCCTCAGGAGTGGGACTTCTCAGCCATGACATGGCAATCTGGGCCCAATTCTTCTTATGTCAATCTCACATATGAGTGGGTCAGGGAACACTTTGATGCAACAGTCCATCTCCATCAAACAGATATTTTGGTAGCAATTATTTTCAGTAAAATCTTGCTGTGCCACGACATCAAGCCTCCTACTGTGGATCTTCCTGGCAATACCACACAACTTGTCCATAATGCCCCTTGGATTCCCACAACCTCACAGAATCACAAAGAAATGACTAGCCAGGCGCCATTCATTATTATAATGAGCACTTTCATCATCACCATATACATATGAACCCACATCTAGTACATGGCATCCCATAAGAATAATTTGGGTCAGCCCTAGACCAAAAAGCATAGTATGTTCTATCTCATTTTGGACATCCACATCATTGAACTTTTGTGTTAGATGCAAAGGAAATTATTGCCTTCAATCTTGTCTGTCTTGGGCTTGCACACACAAATGGCCCTAGTATCTTCCATTCAGCGAAATTCAGTGTCTTGTGGTCTCTTCTCAGTCAGACAGATTTGGCCATTTTCAATAAACACCTCGTCCAGGATCTCTGGGCTCTTCTGTATGGTCCTTTCCTGGCACTTACTAGGCTTCTTGGTCTACAACAAGCATAGAAGATATCTTGTAGAGGTGAGGTGATTGAATGGCCTTTGGTGAAACGCCCAGCAGTTGATGTGCAAATGTGCAACTGGTGCATTTGTGTGAATATATGGAATACTTGTTTATTGGCATCATTTGCTTCATGTATATGACATTTATCTTGTACATGATGGATCTCTGATTCATTTATATTTGGTTGTGCATGTGAACTTTCCCACACAAATGCGCCATAAGCGGATGTGCGTGAGGATGTGCGTGTATGATACTTTGTATGCTATGGATGGGTCAAGATTTATTTGTTGTATTTATTCAAACACCGTGTTGTATATATTGTTATACTCAGTTTTGGAGGCTTATATTGTCCTGGCTTGTGCTCTGTTTTGTAAAATGTGGGGTGATTGAGGCACACTAACCTAGTGTTAACCCTGACCAAATTAGATTAGATCCCCTTAAATACTATTTGTTACCACCCCCCACACAGATCGTCAAGGTCACCATTGGTCGTCCTCATCCTGGTGGGTGCACCATGCTTGGATGGACGACTCCTCAGCTGTATTCATTCTGATAGATATCGTCTTGCGCTACCAGCCCTTGGAGGGTTCGGAAGGCCTGCAGTAGGGCCTCTCAACAATCGATATCCACCTGCAGACATCAAAAAAACATCCTTGAGAGTGTAGCTTCCCGAGCGGTCATTTCAGCAGTACATCCTTCGACCCTGCCATTGGGGGTGCAACTAATCCACCCCAAGCTCTGACCAATCTTGGATTCATCTGCTGCAGTGGCAGTTTGGAGTTTTAAAAAGCATATGAAGTGTGGCTGTCCGCATTGGCTTCTTCTCCATTTACAGAATTCATTTCACCTGCTGATCATTCCCCCTCCCCTCAATTTGCGCCACATCTGCTAGATTGCATAGGCCATAGGGATGCACTCCAAGGAAGCCCAACAGCAACGTCAAGCCCATCCCAGCCCCTCCCTTTGTCTACTGTGTCGCTGTTAACTTCATTGCCATCAGCAGCTGGATCTCCCGTGGCTACCAACATCCACCCGACCACCGCCCGTATGAAGAAGGTGGGTAATGCACCCTATCAAAAACAACCACACACTGGGATTACACCGGCATGGAGACCACAGGGAGGAGTGGTTGGTCCTCGTGGTTCGCTACCGCCAAGGAAGGTGCAGAAAATAGGACAACAATGCACCACCAGAACAGACCCCTATATTTCGAAATCAAGGGATCTCGAGGAACTGATTGCCTTGCTGGGATCAGGAGAAGTAGATGCACTGAACTGGATGGCAGATGTCTCCAACCTGAACATTACAAACTCTTTTATTGATAACTCACTATCTTCTATTGTTTAGTGATGTCGTGACCTGAGGAAAAAAAATATTCAGCTCAATTTTACCCTGATGGTCAACCAAATCCAGCTCATGATGAAGTGCCAGAGGCAAGTATGCATTTCCATTGTGTTTCTATTCTAGCTAGTTTATTTCTAGCATCCAGCTCCGAACCAACAAAACTCTAGAAGCGATATATGACACAGAACTAGGGAAAGATATAGGGGTGACCTACCGATCTTTCTCCAAGTGGATTGCAATGGGCAGCAAATTTCTGACCATTGCAACAGGGGGAACAATTTACATTTTAGTTCTCATTGCAGGGTTGGGGTTACGCCCTGCAGTAGGAAAGATGTTGCCCCAATTGCAAGCAGATGCAGCTAACCTGCTCAGATCTCCTCCCCCTGGTAAGCAAACATATCTTTCACCAGCCTTTGAGGCAGCTTGGAGCTAACAAAATCATAGGTCCTGCTCACAATGTTATTGCCTCAAAAATTGTGCCCATTATTGCCAGCATGATGAAGGAATATCCATTGAGCATGGCTACTGTGTTCTCCCAGACATATCTGGCTGATCTTGGCCTGTCTGCAGAATTTAGTTGCTCTGATTTGGTTAGTTCTGATAAATTTTTTGATGCCTCCATATGCAAGTGAGTTCCTGATAAGATGGAAATGATATTGCTGTTCTCATCCACTTTTAAAGCACCTTTACTATCATTCCCAGAGATAATACTCTCTGGAGCCCTTGCATGAACATTCAGCCTTCTTCCAGTGCTGTTCCCATATACCAACTCACATATGCTGAACTTCTGACACCCTCCCATTTCTCTGACACTCCTCCACTAAGTGATCCTGATGATGACTCTGGGCCAGTCCAGGCTTCCTCCCATGGTCTGCCACCTCCACCTCCTTCCTGCCACTTTATTTCCACTGCATTTAACCCATCCCATCCCAACAATGTAACCTTCCCTGCTCCTAGAGGATACACTGAGAAGGAGGCTCGGACTCAGAAAGAAAGGCTGTGTGTAAAAGCAGCCCCAGCCATAAGAGATATGGAGGACTTGAGAGAAAAGGTATGAGACAAAGTACAATTTCTGGATCATGCTCACCCTCATTGGTACATAATCTAGTTGTCCAGAATGTACAATGATCAGGGTGTCAAACATTCACCTGGAAAGTATATCAGAGTACCAATGAATGCACTAGAAGAGTGGGGGGTCTATGTGCCTGGGTTCCATGAAGGGCTGACACTTGTTGGGTAGCAATGATGTCAGCATCCGATCCAGTGATGGCAGTCTGCTTGCATTTGTTACTACATCAATCCCTGCACAACTTTGGAACACATTGCGAGATCTTTTTATCTTGACATGTCAATCCTTCTCTCCAACTGTGGTTTCATCAGGTGAACAATCACAATCTGCAGACTTGGGTTCTTTTAGGGCAATGCATTGGTCTTGGTATAACAGACATGGGACCCGGGTGTGAACCTTTTTCATTCATTTCAGAATTGTCTGGCTAATAGGTACTGCATATAATACTAGGGAGGTGATGCACCCAGCAACATTCACCCTTGCTATTTGGAGCGTATGGACTGTATGTGCACTAATCACTCACAGTTTCTACCATACATGTCAAGTGAAACCACTGAACATGAGGAGTTGTATCATTGCTTCATAGTGGTTTTTGAAGAAGTGTTTGAATGGATGGGTCAAAAGGTGTGTGTTATATGTATATAGTGCTCTTCTATGTCTAATCATTCAATTTTGAGCTCAAGTCCTGTTTACCAGAGGAATATGAGATGATCTCTATGGTGGCTTCCGCCCTTCCTGGAAATGCATTTTTCCCTGTTCTTCCTTTTACCTCTCTTGTGCTCAACATAAATGTATGCACCTATTGGCTGGCACCCAAAACCAATGGTCCATTGGTTCAATGGTTTTGTTTTGTGATTTGAACACCCTTCCTGTGGTCCGATCATCATGATTCTTTTTTTATATAAAGGTAGACTTTTCCATGGTCATGTGACATTACGCGCAGGTTACCATTTATGGTAATGACCAATCAAAATAAATCAACAATATATGTGAAAGCAAGATGGAAAATCTAATGTCGCGGACCAGCGCGGAGCTTCGGGCCGTACCTCCGGTGGGAGATATGTTGATATTATGTAAGCCCACAATTCTCCCAC
>JBBPSD010000991.1:0-13161 GCA_038093415.1 Xerocomellus chrysenteron | reverse complement strand
AAGTTGCTCGACCAAAAACTGCGCAGCTCTTCGGGTTATGACTGGCTCTTGAATGGGCGAATTCGTGACAACGAGCCTCGTGATGGCCATGTTACGGATCGATGACTCGTCCTCTGATAACGATGGGATGTTCCTTACATCAAGATTGGGCATCGTGCGAGTAAAAGCAACAGACCCCTCAATGTCGGGATCTGGAAGGATGGTGGATATCCTACCAGCTGCATTGGTTAAAATTGAAGGTCTCCAGGTCAGGCCATCCTTGGACCAACCAAGCAAGTTCGTTGTCGTTTAAGGGAACCGGATTGTTGATATTGACATCGAACTCGTGAAGATTGAAAGTCATGAGTGGGCTCAGAACCTGAGAGGTAACGAGCAGTAAAGATACTTCCCCGCGTCTTCTCGGCTTGCCGGAGAGAAGCCTGATCCGTCGCAGAGTTTTCCGACGCGCAGGTGAGCCGAGGACGGTGAAGAATTCATGAAACACTTCAGATGCGGGAGCCATACGAAAGTTGAGGGAGAACTCTTCGAACGGCTGACGGGGCGATGTGAAGAACGGGATGACGGAGGAAAGATGATCAACATGGAGTTCAAGGGCGCGCAAGTTATTGAAAAGAGGCCGGTCAGGAGTGCCAAAGCTAGCAAGGATCCTCAGATTATTTGGGTGGTGATCGAGGAAGCTACCACTGAACGTTTTGGAGTGACGGGATTTAGCAGTGAGGATCAATGCCGCTTCATTGACGGGATCGCAACCCAGACTCTCCAAGTTCCGGGGGCGAGAGATGGCACGCGAGATTGCGGTTGTCACATGGGGAGAGCGACATTGATGGCCGAAGTGGAGTGACTTGAGATTTGGGTATAAAGCTTGGTGGCACTCGAGGAATCCTAGAACGGAGCTATGATCACCGTCGTCAAGCTACATGTGGAGATGAACAAGTGAAGGGCTCAGGGGCAAACGAATCGAGGCAATTTCTGCGCAAATCCTCATAGATCCAAAGGCCGGTGATCGGAGACCGTGGGACGGACGCACCGCGTCGTTATCATGTATAACCGTCTCTATCGATCACCGGTCTGAACACGAGCAAGAGAGAAAGAACAAAAAGTCAACTGGCCTGAGTTGACCGGATCCGACTCCGGTCCAGGTTCTGGTTCAACCTAAATGACAGGTTAGTTATTTCAAAGCCCACTGAAGAAACAGATTCGGAATACTATTTTCGTACCAAGTTATATTCGGGTGACAAAGGTACCGTCTGGGGTGCGTTTCGATGTGTCTTGAACGCATTCCCTACGATGACCCGGCTGATCAACATGACGCGGAGGGAGGTGCTGTAAGAGAGATCGGAGACGCATTCGTCCGCCTCTGTGGTTGTTGAGAAACGGAGAGGGCACGATGTTGATTAGAGATTAATACTATAGGTACTTGACGAACGGGACGTGAGGTAGATACCGTTTCAATAAACTCCTCGTTTCCTCATCCATCTCCAGCATGCATGGAGGCTTGCATTTTTGCTCTAAATGCCTCAGAGAGCTTAGCAAGAGAAGTCGGAGTGTCTCAAGAGAAGTAATACCTGTAGGCGAGATATGGTCGCGGAGCATATTCCGGCCATTGGACCTTAAATGTGAACTGGACTTCAGGTCGGTATTTTTCCAAGCGATGCCGATTCTTTCCGAAAAGCTGATCTACTGTTGCCGTCGACACCTTAGCGTTTCACTCTCGACTCCCCATAAGTGAGCACTGCATACTCTCAACAAAGATAGGACTACTCCTTTCGACTTGGACCAGCCGGCGACGAACATATGTTGGGTTTTCGAGGGAGACCTCATCACCAAACGCCCGCTCCTCCTTGTGAAGAGTGACCATTCCTTCGTGAATATCGTTGAACATGTCGTATGCGGCGAACGGGAAGAAATCGGAGTGAACTTGAACAGAAAACGAGTTTGGTGGATCCTGCAGCCCTCGCCACCGGGAGACCTAAGCCCCACACAGATGTACGTGCCGCACAGTGGTCTGAAACTTTGTCGTCGAAGAGCCGAAGCCTTAGGGTAGAGTTGGTCGTCAAATCTGCCGCAAAAATGTCTGCTTTACCCGACACTCTTGGTACTAGGATTGGTTGCGCGTAGCGAAGGGATGTTGAGGGCTTCAGTCATGCCGTCCCAGTGTCAGCAAGTGTAACGGTGCAACACCAGATACTTAAGAGGCTGAAAGGATACTTAGAGGTAACGACGCTACCGCTGTTCTGAAGTTCACCTGTGCCAGCTAGTATACTTGACCCATCATGTACGTTGTTCGCAAATCTGAGGGTTGGGCTTCAATGAACTTGCAGGTACTAGTGGAAGGCACGAAGGTCTGAATTGGGAATCACGAACCGACGTGCCTTGCACAGCCACGAGGTTTGTACATTACGCACATCCGATGTCGACCAACAAAGCTAAGCTGGAGGCCCTCTTGAAGTTGATCAACTCCGCCGCTCAGGAGGCTATTGCAGAGTATGAGAAAGCCGGGGGCGATGTTCCTTCCATCGACTCCACCGAGCCTCACCCATTAGATAACGATGATGCCATCGACAATATCGCGCTGAAGAGCGCCATTCGGACTCTCGAAGGTGCATGTGCTCAGCTTTGCACTACTCTTGCACCGCCGTCACACACTGCTATCAGCGTGAGCCATGGCTTCCCCTTTCTTATTCCATCAATGCTAAGATCTAACACATAGCTCGCGAATGTATACGACTACGCTTGTATCCGTGTTGCTCTCCGAGAGAACATTACTGATATCCTCGTGGATTACCCCAAGGGTATCCATGTTGACGAGCTGTCCAAGATTGTAAAAATCGATGCAAAGAAGCTCGCACGTCTGTTGCGTCTTCTGGCCACCAGAGGTTGTTACAACGAAGGTCGATCATTTCAAATGTTGGTCGAAGGATCCCACACTAATCCGAATTTAGTGGAGACCGACACCTTTGCAAACAACCGCCTCTCTTTGATTCTCCATAGCGAGAACCCAGTCCATCACATGGTCAACCTTCATGTCGAGGTGACCGCAAAGGGTTCCGCTGTGTTGTATGAAACCTTGAAAGACTCAAAGACTGCGTATTCTGAGGACCCTGACCATGCCCCTATCATGTATGCTAACAATAAGGAGGGTATCACTGGCACGTTGTTCGACTGGATGAGACAAGATGTGAGGAAGTGTTCAATTCACGTGCGATGAATTCGTCTCATCTCATGTTCCAGGACGCTCGGAGAGAGGTGCGTTGCGTGGTACTTTGATGTGTCCAGGATCCAACGATGTATATAGAGTTGCCAACGCGCTATGAGGGGACTCAACGGTATAATGGGCACTCTTACATTGCTGACTCGTGCGTACCATTGGTGTGAGTTGCAGTGCCCACCTGACCTCTCACTCAGAATTTCCGTTCGAGAAATATTCTACTGTCGTAGACGTCGGTGGAGGTATCGGTGCTTTCTCTCTTCCTCTCGCGAAGACACACACACACATCAAGATCACCATCCAAGATTTGCCAGAAGTCCTTGTCCAGGCCCGAGGCGTGAGCACTCTGCTTCTCAGTCATCCAGCGCAATCGTCTAATCTTCCGCTAGGTTTGGGACCGAGATTGTCCCAAGGCAGTCGAGGAGAACCGCATCGAGTTCGCCGAGCTTAACTTCTTTACCCAGGTTCCCGTCAAGGGCAAGGACATTTACTACGTGGGTCTTAAACCATCGTGCCAACAACGGCCTGTCGCGACGACTGATTGGAACGGGACTTGTGGTAGCTACGCAACATCATTCACGACTGGCCCGATCACAAAGCGGCGCTCATCCTGCATAACCTCCGTCAAGCATTAGGACCCCACAGTCGCGTCCTCATCCGTGAGTTGAACTATTTGTCACCACGCCGTCGAGCTCACGCCCCAACACAGATGACTGCGTTCTTCGCGAACTCGGTCGTAAACAAGCCGAGACCGAGGCTGCGTCCCTCGGTATTGTCGTGGTCGGTATTTCTTAGTTCGGTCCGAGTTGACCGAGTTTCTGAGCGCTCCCTCTTCATATTCACAGGCCCCTGAGCCCTTGCTTCCCAATTTCGGTGTTGGCAACATGCGTATGTACCAACGGGATCTGATGATGTTGATCTCGCTCAACGGCAAGGAGCGCACGCTGCAGGATTCCTTGGAGCTTTCGTAAGTCGAATGGGTTGAACGACTAGCCTTGCAGTGCTCTGACACCGACCCTCCACAGGACCGCAGCCGGTCTGAAGCTCGAGAAGGTCTGGGATCTCGTAGGGACGAGCATCCTGGAGTTCTCAGCCGCGTGATCACGTAAGAAACAGGAGTTAATCAAAAATATCATGGCCCATTGGAGCAACACGTATGCTACATGCAAGTTTCTGTGTTAATTATCAGGGGCCAAACGTGGAGTGCAGAGATATACTTTTAGTTGCGAGCACTGTTTTGCCTTCAGCCCTCCCTCTGTGGGGTGTTGCTGAACGAGCAAGACCAATATTCAACTTTGACCTACCGTCTGACATCAAGGTGTTGACCTCGGGACCTGCAGCTCGGGACCGTACCCTGAGGGAAAGGTTGAGAAGAGGGAGCAGAATAAGGAGAGTCCTTTTCGAAATCAGAAGAAGGGCGACTTTGTGCGACTAGTCAACATCGGTTATCGAACAGTTCTGGATCCCATAGCGCTCGCCCCAGAATGCACGGCAACATGCAGATTTTACCTGTCCGCTTCAGTGCCAACGGTGTCATCACGAATGTAATCATACCCGTCATCCAATGCCTGCCCCTACCCCGGATATCGTGCTTGATCTTTTTCTCGAGTCTTTTCTGATAGCTCTTGTGACCTGCTTCCATTCACGTTGGCGTTCACGTAGTGTCTGTTTCCGGATGTCTCAGAGATGGAAGATGCTTGGGTAGTTTGAACTTCTTTGTTATAGATCACACGTTCCTTGCTCTCAGTCTCATGAGCCCACGGCAAACGCATACTATATAGTCCTGATATACGCGAGGGGGGGCCGAATAACTCTGGCTCCACATCAATGAGATTTGTATAGACCGGAGTGTCAATGTCCTATAGTGCCATCTGGCCATTGCCCATCACCTGAGAACTTGAAGCGATTGCCAAAAACCAACCATGACGCACATGATGACCGACATACCCTCTATGTGATCCTCCGAGTCGGATGTCGAGGTTCGCTGACTCACTCCATCTCCGAGTAACTATCACTCGACGACTCTGAACTCCAATCACTATCACTCGATTCTGGACTCGAGCCCCGACCAAGGATCTCTCGAATCTGCCTGTCAACTTCCCTCCACATCCGTCGGTGATCCTGTGACGATTGTCTACTGAAAGAGGTCCACGCCGGCAGCGCAACCAATGAGGGAAGGTGCTCGACCAAAAACTGCGCAACTCTTGCGACCGGCTCTTGAATGGATGAATTCCCGACCGAGAGCCACGCGATGGACGTGTTACGGATCGATGACAAGTCCCCTGATAACGATGGGATGTTGCTTGCATCGAGACACAGCCCAAGATCACGCAACTTTGGGCATCGTGCGAGTAAAAGCAACAAACCCCTCAGTGTCGGGATCTGGAAGGATGGTCGGATATACCACCCGCTACGTTGGTTGAATTTGAAGGTCTCCAGTTCAGGCCATGCTTGGACCAACAGAGCAAGTTCGTCGTCGTTCAAGGAAACAGGATTGTCGATATTGACGTCGAACTCGTGGAAATTGAAGGTCATGAGTGGGCTCAGAACCTGAAAGGTAACAAGCTCCGAAGATACTACTCCACGTCTTCTCGATTGTCCGGAGAGAAGCCTGAACCGTCGCAGAGTTTTCCGGCGCGTAGGTGAGCTGAGGGCGGTGAAGAATTCATGAAACACCTCAGATGCGGGAAGCCTACGGCAGTCGAAGGAAACCTCTTCGAACGGCTGATGATGCGATGTCAAGAACAGGATGATGGAAGAAAGATCTTCGACACGGAGCTCAAGGACGCACAAGTTGTTGAAAAGAGGGCGGTCTGGAATGCCAAAGCTAGCGAGCCTCCTCAGATCATCTGGTGGGAAATCGGGTAAGCTACCACTGAACGTTTTCAGACAACGGGATTCAGCGGTGAGGATCAATGCCGCTTCATTGATGGGAGAGCAAACTAGGCTCTCCAAGTTCGGGGAGCGAGAGATGGCGCGCGAAATTGCGGCTGTCACATGAGGAATGTGACATAGATGGTCGAAGTGAAGTGACTTGAGGTTTGGACAGAGGATTTGGTAGCACTCGAGGAATGCCAGAACGGAGCTATGATGACCACTGTTAAGTGACACGTGGAGATGGACAAGTGAAGGGCTGAGGAGCAAACGGATCGAGGAAAGTTCTTCCTCATAGATCCAACGGAGTTTCCGGAGGTTGGGGAGTAGCAGCGTAGTACGAAACCACAAGGACTTTAAAATCTTTATGGAGAGTTCGGAATCTTCAGATTCCTCGTCATATTCGATTGATAATTCTTGTACGCGAGGGGCGTAGCGTAACACAATGTTCCACTCTTCATCGTTGAATGGAGGCTGATTCGGATGTTATTGTAAGCGTTGCGCATCTTCGAACGAGAAATGTCATACCAACACTCCACCATACGAAGCTTTGGTTTGCAAACATTGCAGAAATGGCTCTAGACTGTGTAGTCTGCGCCAAAGGGCATCAAGTGCAGGTTCGGAGAAAGCACGACAAGTTCTGGAAAGCGCCGCCAGGGCCCGCCCGCCAGTTTTTCGAGTATCTTCGGTAGGAAATGCTGCTGGGTTTTGAACTGTATCTTTTTCCAGATAGTCAACGATGTAGCGGAATACTTCAGCAATCAAAAGTGCATTGTGCATGATTCTTCGACAGTGGCTGTAGAGTCTGGAAGGCGGACACGATGAGACCTCCTACAATGTCTAGTGGATGAAATGGTCGAACGCGGTAACAATGTACGAGACTACGAATCGGTTAGCCGAATGTCATGCTAGCGTTGAGGATGCTGGTCGCCGTGTTAAAGCTCAACAAAATTTAGTGAATTACCTTACTCGCATGATGCCACTTGGCGGGTGACTCCTTTCGGTGGACCGAAACACTGTTGTGAACCTAGTCTGGTGACCAGCCCGTTATGAGGTTGTTGCCACGTTGAGGGGCAAACCGTCGATAGACGGTCTGGTAAAAGTTGTCGCGGTTTATCGGGCTGCGCGTCTTCTCACGCCACTCTCGATTTTAGCCAGTCGGAAGGCGGGAGATTATCGCACAAAAATATTTGGAGATTAGATAATTCTGCATGTGATGAAATCCGTTGATTAGATGCGCTCGATAAGTCCGTCCGTACCATCGATCATGCCATGAGTTCCGACAACCCTGCCCACCCGGTCCTCGAATACACGCTACATGAGCTCGAGCACCACGCGTTTCAAGAGATTGGTAGTCGACTTCCTCTGGAATACATTCAAACACTTCCGCATGATGACAAAATCGACGCTCTTCGGGCATGCCTCATCATCTACCGGCTTACAACGTGCACCGTCATACCTCGTGTTTTTCAACTTCAGTCATCGTTAGCTATGCTCAATCGAAGAGATACCTTCATCACTGCGGGCACTGGGAGTGGAAAAACGCTGTGTCAACTCATTCCGATGCTCCTTCGGCCGAACTCTCTCTCGATCACGATTTCGCCGTTGAAACGACTACAGATTACACAGGTGTGGTAGTCTATTCATTCTACATTTATCAAGTAACTCAGAGTGTTGTAAACATCTGTTAAACAGGTTCGCGAATGTGAAAAGTACCATATCAGAACGGTAGCAATTAACGAGGACACTCCCAATGATCGATCGCTTTGGGAGGTAATCTTAGGTTGTTATATTCCAATCAATACTACTGATGGAATCAAGTCTATTGAGAAAGGACACTATCAACATCTTATTGTCTCGCCCGAACAGTTGGGAATGTGCAATGGACATTTTCCTCGCCTTGCACGGCTGCTATGACAGGATCGAACCTTCATGAAGAAACTATGGTACGTTCATGTCGATGAAGCGCACAGCATTTTCACCGCTGGTCTCCCGCATCATGGTGAAGATGCCTTTCGTCCGGCATATGGTCGCTTGGACGAATTTCGAGCGATACTCTCAGATAGTGTTGTATTCCAAGCTCTCTCTGCAACATTCCCGCCCCACATTTACAATGTTGTCCAACGCAAGCTTGTTATTAAACCGGATCACTTAGCTATCACCCTGTCCACAAATCGACCTAATATCGTCTACGCTACAACTCCAATCATCGGTAGTCTGCGCGATCTCCGTAACTTCAAATTTCTTGTCCCAACGAACTTTCATCCGCCGATGGAGATTCCAAAAACACTCGTTTTCCACGACTCCAAGCAAGGCGCTATAGACGCAGCCGAATACACCAATGCAAGACTCCCCAAGCCGCTACAAAACCAAGGGATCGTTCGTCACTATCAAAGTGACATGTCTGTGGACTATCTTCAGCAGACGTACACAGACTTTTCTAATACAGATGGACGGTGTCGCATTCTTCATGCGACTGCTGGAGCCTCAACTGTGAGCCGTGTATTAGGCTCTATATGCATCTAATTTGTACAGGGTTTGGACATCCAAGGCGTCCGGATCGTCATCCAGTACGGTGTGTGTCAAAACCTGGTCGAACTCATCCAACGTGCTGGTCGGGCTGTTCGAAATCCCGCAATGCATGGCCTCTCCCTTATAATGTACGAGCCATGGGTATTAGACGTGAAGCTTGAAGGTCCCATTCTTGACCCTGTCGACCCGGATCGACCACTGTACCATGACCATGGACCTGTGACGGTTTCCGATAAACGAAACCTGTCCAAATGGGATCGCACAGGACGTGCAATGGTCCAACTTATTCAATCCACAACATGCCTTCGCAAGTTTTTTAGCGAGTATTTACATGACCACTCTTCCTCAGGTATTAAACACATAGCTAAATACTTGTATAGACGAAGTACTAACCCAATGTAGCTGAGGAACACTCTGCACGGTGGTGTTGTGACCGCCACCCAGACTCCAACTTTAACTTATCAGTGTTCTTTCTCGGAGAGGTATTTACTCAAACGGACTTGGGGATTCCGACAGGAACAAAACGCAAACATACTCAGTATCGTGCAAAGGAAGATCGGGCAAGTCTATTCAACACGCTCCTAACCTGGCGGAACGAGGCACACGATCACGATCCCGATTCATTCTCACGACTAGAAGCATACTTCATCGACAACAATGGACTCGATCTTCTTAGCAAGATTCATCCGACCGACATCTCTGGCCCACAAACCATCGTGGATCTTCTGCAAGAAACACCTCAATGGGCCGGTGAATTCGCTCAGCAAATATTCAATGTTATCAAACAGTTCGATCGGGCCCGTGTGAGGAATGCGATTCACAATGCACGTCTTGCAAAACGGGCGCGAGAATATCCAGCTACAACTCTACATGAACTATAGCCCCACACCGACCCTCGTTCATCTACTCTGGCTCAAGGGAGAGGTCGAATGCAGCTGTGGGAAGTTCGTCTACTTCTGGCTCGAATGCCTTACCTGAAAACATGCTTTGTATCTTCTTGTTGAATGTTGCTAGCGTAGAGGACTTGAGTTTCTGTTTGCCCGATGCTAGGGAATCAATAACATGTTTTATTCCATCGATGTTTTGTCGTGTCAGTGTGTTCACATGTAGAGAGAGTTCGTTGACCTTCTGTGAGATCTTGTGAATGGAAATAGATGTGTTGGGAGTGATATGAGTGATGTCGTGATATGTGATTCCAAGGGAGCAGCCAACTTGCTTGCGAACATGCTGAAGAAGGTCGAGTGTTGCTGAGATGTCGCCGAGTCGATCCCAACTCGCATAGACACCCTTTGCTGTGAAGAAGCGCTAGATGCCTAATTAGATAGATCACCATTGTATTAATAGTAGTTCGTACCTTCTGAAACCAGATGAGATGCTCGATATTAAGATCAATGGGCATAAAATGCCCTTCAAGTCCAGTGAAATTGACAAGCATGTTGTCACGCATAATATCTCTTGATGCGTGTTCAGCAATGCAGCAAGATTGGGTATGTTAATCTTCTTACACAAAAGCCGGAGTCCATACTCTTCTGAGATTGAAGACGAAGTGCAGGATTTCCGTGCAATAATTGTTTGATCCAGCACCTCAGAAGATCATTGCCAGATGACTGAGCATGTCCTCAATTCGTCCGAAATCGCCATCCGAAATCGCACGTGTGAGTTCAAGAACATACAGGAGGTCGTGTGTTAGAATCCGAAGATTTCGGTTGGGAATGTCGTCTGTATGTTGCTGCGAATCAGACTGGGATGTTGGTGGATCATATCATTGTCGTCTTTCTAGGCAAAGATAGCTCAGAACTCGTGATGGTTTCCCAGACAACGTATCTTCGCCTCCACGGATGGTAGACTATAAGCTAGGGAAACTAGTTCTCCTAGACGACACAACAACCAATAAGCTATGTCGGTAAGTATACTTAGTCTAACCAGTGACGTGGGTGTTCGTCAATCTTCAACGATAGTTGAGGGGGACTGATAGAATATGAAAGCCTGAGTCTCTTGTGGGTGTCTGGTGTAACTAGGGCTACACTTGATGAAAGCATGCAGAAGGGCTCTAGTCAGCGTTGAGTGGCTGCTAGTAGCTAGAGGTTGGGGGGGTTCATGCGATTTCACTTAGTCACACAGAATAGGTTATGGTAACTCAATTCTTATTGCACACTAAGGAGATGGCAAATCAGGTGGGTATTGGCTAGAGACTGGATTCTTCTATCTCTTATGCCCTGGGCTGGATAGGTAGCACTTAGACTAGTAGTATCTGCACTACTGAGATCTGGCTCTAGTAGGGGATCTCACAAGTCCTATGTTAGGAGTCAGCTGTCACTTAAGCCTCTCTTGGGCTTCCTGTGACCTGGCACTCTCTTATGGTGCTTACTGCTTCATGTTAGAAGCTGGTTGTCTCTGATCCAGAATGCTGGTTTCATACCCAAGGCTGGAAGATCTGATTGATTGATAGATCTCAAGGGTCTGATTGGCTCTCCTTATATAGATAATACAAGGGGCTGTGCTGCCAGGGGCAGCTGACTAATGCCAAGAGAAATCTTACAAATGCTGAGCCAAATGACCAGTTTGGTTGGTAATCATGGGCTCGGCGTGGGCTGGGCATTGGGCTTGGCAGGCACCAGCTGTGCTCTGCTGACTGATACTGATTCAGCCAGGGCACATGACTGATTCTCTCTCTGGCAACAAAGATACTAGGGAAAGAGTCCAATCAAGTAGTATACTTAATCAATACAGATGAGGTGGGAGAAATTATTTAATTTCTCAACATCCTGTGGGTGGAAAAATAAAAACATATAGGGGGAGATGGTCCATACTAAGGGTTATCTAGCCCTAAATTTGCTAAGCCTTTGGACCGTGGGAAGGTGGTGAAATCTCAAAACTCAGGTAAATTGTCTGTATGGAATCATGATCCTTGCATCAAACTAGATTGGTGCAGGTCACTGTGTCACTTTGAAAGGTGATTTCTGGGTAGAAGCTTGTTTCTTTGTATTATAGGAGAATTGCGCTATTGGTAACCAGTTGACCCATTCATGTTGTTTCTCCGCTGTGAAGAGACGAAGGTACTGTTGAAGATCTCTGTTCATGCTCTTTGTCTGTCCATCCATTTGTGGATGAAATGCAGTGGAAAGTTTTGGCTGGATATCTAGTTGTTTACATAAGTTCCTTATGACTTGTGATGCAAACTGTGGTTCTTGATCTGATACTATGCTGCTGGGGAGCCCATGGTTCTTCCATACATTATGGAGATAGAATCAGGCAGTGTCAAGAGCTGTGGTTGTCTTGTTGCAGGGAATGAATTCTACTTCCTTTGAGAAGTGATCTACTACTACTAAAATTGAGTCAAATCCGTTTGACAGTGGTAAGTGTGTGGTGAAGTCTGCGGTAACTTCTGTCCATGGTATGTCTGGTAGTTCTAGGGGATGAAGCTTTCCTGGTGGTGCAAGGTTAGATGGTTTCATTTGAGCACATCTTTCACATCAGTTTGTGTATTTCTTGACAAATGTACTCATTCCAGGCCAAGTATAGCTTCTTTGAACAAGTTCTAGTGTCTTTTCTCTTCCAGGGTGCCCTGCGATTGGAGTGTCATGGTGAAGTTTGACAATATCTAAGCACAATGCTTGATCATCAGAGACATAGATCTTTCCATTTTCATCATAGAAGACACGATCTTTGAGTACGTACTGTTTCCTCAATGGGATTAGATCTGGTTCCTTAAGATCAAAAAGGATATCCTTGATTGTGTCTATGATGATGTCAGCATCTGTTGCAATGTGTATTTCTGTAACACTACTGATCTGCTCCAGTGGTATAACAAGTACCCTTGTATTGTCCTTTTCAATTCCTTCTGCATGGTCTTCCCTTCATGACAGAGCATCTGCTTTTTCCATAGTTGCACCAGCTTTGTGAAGCCATTTGAAGTTGAACCGGCTGAGGTATTGAGCCCATCTAGTTTGTCGATGATTGTACATATCCATTCACTTGGGCTAACATCTAAGTATGTAGAAATTCATATGAACTTTCTTCAACATTGTTCTTAGCTGGTCACCATGCAAAGGCACCTGTACTGCAGCGAAACTCCCTGCCAATGCAGAGGTGAAATGTGAAGAGTGCTTTTTCTGCCTCATATATATCATAAAGTGGCATTCCGTGCCCCCAAAGGTGTGCTACAACATCACTCACACTGGTACTATCCTACTCATGCCATGCTCACAGCTCATCATCAGATTTGATCAAATTGGTAGCTATGTCCTCCCCAGCAGTGGAACAACATTCACAGAGCAAGGATCACATCAGGTCGATATTGTAGCCAAGGATGAAAAGTGTGCTTACACGCTACTCGTCACTAGCACTCCCAAAGGTACATTCTTACCGTTTCAACAGGTTTGGGCAGGTGCCTCCCCACAGTCCCTTCCATCCGCAAATGCATGAGGCATGGCTAAAGCACATGCGAATGGCTTTGACTTCACGTTCACTAAGAGCAACAAAAAGGGAAGCCATTTTAGTACCCTCAAGACAATGAAAGAGTTACATAGGTATTCACTGCCCTTTCA
>JBBPSD010000990.1:0-13176 GCA_038093415.1 Xerocomellus chrysenteron | reverse complement strand
CTATTTATAACTCCACCAAAGCTAAGCGCGATTCCCACGGTGTTTGGTGGTGCGCTGCGCGCACCACCGTTGAGGTTAGTATGGAAAGGGTTTTTGGAGTCACTGTACATGTCAATATCTTCCAAAAACTCCAGCATTTCTAACTGATACATTGCCATGACTAAAGATCCTTTGATTTCAAGATATACTTCTTGGATGAGGCGAGATAGGAGGGTTTGTTGGGGTGAAGGAGAGATGTTGGTGGTCATGAGGCGAAGGTGGGAGTTTTTGAGATAAGCACATCTAAGGGCATAGAGGGGGAAACCAATGTCAAGGAAGGAGTCGATGGAGAGGGCAAAGGCAGGGGAGCGAAGGTAGTCAGAGTTTCTTTATGTCTCGGGAGTCAGGGAAGTCATCACAAAGAGTGTGGGCATAGAGGGGAACAGTTACGGAGTGAATAGGAGTAGCCACTGTAGCCAGAGAGACAGGAGGAAAATTATCAGACGGGGGAGTGGAAGAGCCCCAGCCTGCTTCTGGTCGAGTAGAAGAGGGGTGAGAAGTATCATCAACAATTGAAGAAGAAAGAGATGAAACAGTAGAGGCGAGTATGGAGGCATTGTTGGACATGGTGATGGGTTTTAGTGGGAAAGAGACTGAGGAGAGAAAATGGAGGGGTGTAGGATTTTATATGAAGTGAGAGCGGACTTGGCATGTTTCAAATCCCATTCAGGGACCCAAGAGTCTTCTTTGGCCAAATATCCCTTCCATCGGATTAGGAAAGAATGGGAGGACGGGGTTCCACAGTGGTAAATGATCTTCTCAATTTTATATTTCTCTTCTCTGTTGATAAGGTCAGGGGGTGGCACTGGGAAGTTCCAGCCATGGACTTCATTTTCATGATAGGGAGATAAGAGAGAAGCATGCAAGACCAGATGGATTTTCCAGGTCATAGGTAAACAAAGTTGGTAAACAATGGAAGATAAGACTTTGGTGATGGTAAATGGTCCTTCTCTCTTGGGGGCGAACTTTGGGTTGATGATAAGGTGTTGCAAGTTCCTAGCCTCTAGCCATACTTTGTCTCCTTTGGCAAAGGGTTTGAAGCCTCTTCGGAATCGGGAAGACATGACTTGTTGAGCCAATTCATGAGCAGCGAGAGCCTCATTGCGGGCAGCAGAAAGGGTCTTCAGACGGGATTCTACTGTGGGAATGGAAGTATTGGCAATGACCGAGGGAAGGGCACAGGGTTCATATCCCATCATGAGGTAAAACAGAGATTGGTTGGTGACAGAGTGAGGGCAGTGGTTGTGTGCAAATTCAGCATGGGAGATAGATTCGGACCAGAATGCAGGATTATTGCCACAGAAGATTCAGAGATAGGTTTCAACTTCTTGGTTTACTTGTTCTGTTTCACCATCTGTTTGTGGGTGGTAGGCAGTAGACAGGGATAGGTCATATCGCAGGAGTTTTCCAAGTTCTCAAGCGAAGGCGGAGGCAAATTGGGGTCCCCAGTCAGAGATGACTTTATCAAAGAGTCCAAAGTGGAGGAAGACTTTATGAAAGAAGAGGGAAGTGATTCCTTCAGCAGTGATGGATTTCTTCGTAGGGCAAAGAATTATCCCTTTAGTAAGTCCATGGTCGACCACGACTGGGAGAGAATCAAAGCCGGAAGATGAAGGGAGGTCTGTGATGAGATGACAGGAAATCTGTTGGAAAGGGCGAGATGCCAGTGATTTGATGGGAGATAATGGGGGTACCGTGGGATGAGTGTTGGCCTTGTTTTGCTGGCATTTCGCACAGCCTTCAACGTAGCGGCAGACAAAGAAAGCGAGGCCGGGCCACCAGAATTCGGCAGCAACAAGCTGATGGGTTTTGAGGAAGCCAGGATGTCCAGCAAACTTGTGATCATGACAGCATTCAAGGATGGCACAGTGGAGGGAGTCATCAGCAGGGACGTAGACACGGCCTTTGTAAGTGAGGATTCCAGCTTCAACCTGCCAATCAGCAAGGCAAGGGAGGAAAGGGAGGGGAATATCCTCATGCATAGATTGAAGTGCCTATAGGACAAGGGGGTCACCGGCTGAAGCTGACTTGATACATTGGAAGAGAGTGGTGTTGATGAGGTTAACAAAGAGGGATGGGGGAAGCAGGGTGACACCATCGTTGTCGGCATCGTCGTAAGGGAGGAGATCGGGTCGGTGGGAAAAGGGTGAGCGACTGAGGTTGGCAGAAATACGTGAGATTTTTGTGATCTGTGAAGACCTGGATTGGAAAGGGAGACCCATGGAGATAGTGTCGCCAAGATTTCAAGGTGAGGATGACAGCAAGGAGTTCGCAGTCATAGATGTTGTAGTTTCGTTCAGCGGGGGAGAATGACTGGGAGAGATAGGAACACAGATGCCAATCCCCATTAGAGTCGGTTTGGAGGAGGATGGTGCCAGATGCATATTTAGAAGCATCAGTAGCAATGGCAAAGGGGGCAGAGAGGTTGGGAAGGTGAAGGACAGGCTTGGAGAGGAAGAGGCATTTCAAGGTGTCAAAGGTGGATTGGCAAAAGGGGAACCAAATCCAGGTTAAGTTTTTCTTGGTGGGGTCAATCAGGGGGCGGGTGACATTGGAGTAGTCGGAAATGAACCATCAGTAGAAGTTGGCAAAGCTGAGAAAGGAGCACACATCCTTAAATTTGGTTGGAGTAGGCCAGCTTGCGATGCCATCAAGTTTTACAGGTTCCATGGCTAATTGTCCGGGTTTAACAATCATCCCAAGGTATTCAACCTCATTGGTGGCAAATTTGCATTTTTTGAGTTTCAGGTGGAGGTCTAACTTAGTCATGCGTTGTAAGATATATTTAGTACGCTCTTCATGGAAGGCAGTGTTGGGGGAGTAGATGAGGAGGTCGTCCATATAAATGATGAGCCATTCTTCGGCGATCATATTGTGGAAAGAGTCATTCATGAATTGTTGGAAGGTGGCAGGGGAGTTGGTGAGTCCAAAGAACATGACCATGGGTACAAATAGTCCCTTGTGGGTGACAAAGGCGGCCTTCCATTGGTGGCTGTCTTTAATCCATACATTGTTGTATTCCCAGCGAACGTCAAACTTGGTAAAGACCTTGGCATCTTTTAATTTATTCATGAGGTCAGAGATGAGGGGAAGAGGATAGGCGTCATGGATGGTGTGTTTGTTGATGTAACGGTAGTCTTGGCAGGGGCGGAGTCCCCCATCCTTCTTTTTGACGAAGAAGAAAGGGAATGCTTGTGGCAAGTTGGATGGGCAGATCTTTCCGGAAGCAAGGTTTTCATCCAGAAAGTCCTCGGTGGCCTTCCGTTCATCAAGGGAGCGGGGGTATACCTTTCCAATCGGGGTAAAGGCATCATTGAGGTTGATCTCATGGTCATAGGGTTGGGAAGGAGAGACATGGTCAGTGGCTTCCTTCGAGAATACTGAGGCGAACGAGGAATATTCCGAAGGGAGAATGGATTTGGATTTGGATCTTTCTGCTGTTGTGGCGAGTTCAGTGTCAGTGGTGAGTTTGGTGATGATTGGGGATCCTGCTGAGATAAAGCAGGATCTGCATCAGATGATTTGGTGGATGGCATGGTTTTGTTGGGCATGAATGATGTATTCGTTCTCAGTTTCCCAGTCGTTATACACAAAGAGGTGTTGATCAATGATGGTGTTAACATTGGTGTGGCATGGGGGTCTGACGGAAGGTCGGATGAAGCGAGACTCATGTCGCTTGGTATCAACAGAGAAAGAGCAGAAGAGCTCCTGGGATTGGTCAAGGGATTCTTTGATGGAAAGGGTTTTTTTGACCCAGTCAATCGTGGGGTTGACTTCTTCTAGCCAGGGAAGTCCTAGGATTACATTTTCATTTCCTAGGCTGAGAACATAGAAGGTCACTTGTTGGGCTATTCCTCCGACATCTACTGTAGGAACAGAGTGGAGGAAAATCAGATTACTCCCTTGGAGTTGATGGAGTTGTCTGCGTTTTGTGTTTGGACCAGGGTTTTCAGTCATTGGGTAGGAAGTTTGTATTTCCTGACAAATCCCCAATCGATGCAAGAGATGCTTGCCCCACTGTCTATGAGGGCTTGGGTGTCAATGGCTTTCATTGTGTGTGAAGGGGTGATAAGTTGGACTGGGATTTGCATAGTGGATGAGGACTTTACAAATACATTCACACAAGAAGTGGAAGGAAGGGCTTGCATTGGGGAGCTTTTCCTATCTAAAAATCCAGAGTTTTAAAAGAAATCTTTCGCACTACTTCCTCCTCATCATCATCATCTATTTCTTCCAGCTTGGGGAGCTTCTCACTGCTAACCTTTTGTACCTTGGGTTTGCTCTTTTGAGTGAAGGACATACATGCAGTGATGAGATGTCCGGGTTTTTGGCAGCAGAAGCAGAGTTTTTTCTCAATGCAGTGTTTGCATTCTTCAGGGGTAAGCTTAGAGACTCTGATGGTGTCTACGACCATGGCATCAGGGTCATGGGCCTTGGTGGCTGAGGTGTTGGAGAAAGAGTGATACGTCTGGTGGGAGGTTTTTGAGTTTCTCTTGGCAATGTTGTTGGCTCACTCCCATTGAGTTTGGAATGCGGTGGCTTTCTTGTACCAGTCATCTATGGTAGAAGGGACGGTGTCCATGGACATGATGTGGCGCATCAAGGGGGGTGGGATTCCTGTGGAGAAGTATTCATCAGGACGTTGGTATCAGAGATGTTGGCAAGGGCGACTTGGTTCTTGAATATGAGTTGTTTTTCGCATTCTTCTGCATATGCTTGGTAGATAGCCAGGAGATGGTGTTCCCGGTTATGTTATGGTGTTTAAACATGGTGTTGAACTTTGTGATGAAATTGGCGAAAGTTCCTAGGGTGAATAAGGTGCCGGAGATGGCACTCTGGTGGAAGGTTGACGCCCAGGTGAGGGCAGATCCTTTAGTCATGTACGAGAGGGCAAAGGTGATTTGTTTCTCGTCAGTGTTGTAGACAGGTTTGTTAACGAGGAGATAAAACTGCATGGCATGTAGCCAGTGCATGGATCTTTCATAGAAACCATCAAACACTTCAGGGACACTGATGTGAAGTTCGGTGGATTTCATAGACATTGGTGGAGGAGGGGGAAAGCAGAAGAGGAGCAGTGGTGGTGGTGGCAGTGGAGGGAGAGGGAAAAGAGGGGTAGTGACAATGGGAGTAGGGGATGGTGGAGTGGGGATCCTGGGAATAGAGAGGGCGGCAGAGAGGTGGTGGGAAAGTACACAGGTTTTGTCTTCTTTCTAGATAGTTAGAAGAGTGGTATCGGGGTCAAGGGTTTCTTCTTCCTCGGTATCTAAGTGAGAAGCTTCTGAGGGAGACTTAGTGGGCGAGGGTTCTCGTGGTTGTGGTAGGTACCAATGAGGGTTCCGAGTGGGTTGTTGTGCAATGATGGGAGACTATAATGATAATAGCTCCAGTGAGGAGAACTTTAATCTTTTGTTACGCTTGACTCAGATAGAGGCAAATGTAGACTTGAAAAGAACAAAGGCTAAGGTTCTTGAAGGACGTCTTCAAGAGCTTTTCCGGTTCACACACAGTTACAGAGATGGTTGAGACCCATAGTTTCACTGCAACCATCATATGTAAGTCTTACCTCCAAGTCCACCCTCAGTCCAAGTGGTGGTGTCACTACCACTAACATTATGCTGAGCAACAGGCACAGGAGCTGGGGCTGGAGCATGAGGGGGAGCTGCTAGGGCACAAGTGGAAATAAAAGGAATGCTACCTCAAGTCCTCACCAAATTAGCCCACCTATTACAATCATACTTCTTCATCTGCTCCTTCCATGAAGTGAGTGTCTGAGAAACATTCAGGTTGTTGTGAATATTATTACAAATGTCTTCATGGACTGTGTCTGACAAGATGTTGAGGAGTGTCTCATCATTGTAAAAGCACCTATGTAAACAGAAAGTGCTCAGTCGATGGATGTACTCGACTATATTAGTTGTATACCTAGACATAAAGTGCTACAATGATGATGAGCAAGACAGGATAAGATTAGAGGGTGGATGCATACCTCAGTCAATGAATGTACTCGACTGAGGTGCTCCATCCCACTGCTGTGCTACTATGTATACACTACATGAACAAATAAACAACAACAAGGCACATGCTCAGTGGCATGCTGCAATACCAAAATAACAATAATATAGCAAGTAGCAACACTATGACTCGGAACAAGATACAGTGTCAATGATGTAATGGTATATGATATGAATGTACTGATCTCTACACATCCCCTCAGTGTGACACCAAGGAAAGGGCAATGCGATGATTAATGAAAGTGCAGTGCTTGAGTGCCTTCATCAAAACATCGGCAGTGTTGCAATAAGTCGGCGTCCACGCCAGCTCAAATATTCTGCCTGCAACATGCTTGCAAATAAAGTGAAAGCATGTACTGATATGCCTTGCATTCGAGCAGTTGCTTGGTGTGGTGGCAAGTGATATCACTGCAGTATTGTCAGTATGAATCCTCAATAGCAATGGAAGAGGCTGATGAAGGGAACAGAGGAATGACTTGATCCAGAGCCCCTCCTGAGCGCATGCCAAGATTGCCATATACTCTGCCTCAGCCGTTGAAAGTGCGTGCATTACTTGCTTCTTCGAGGTGTGTGCCAGGCCCCCCATAGAAGAACCATATATAACCAGTTACCAACAACCAGTCAATGGTACAGCTTGCCCAGTCAGAGTCGCTGAATGCGTATGGTGCGAGGTTGACTTTAGGATCGCCGAAGTGGATTCAGAGTGACTGTGTTCCATGCAGGTAACAAATAACTTGTTTGGCTGCTGTGAAGTGACAGGCTTCAGGATGAGCAGACTGTTGGGCCAGGTGTTGAATGGCGAAGGCAATATCTGGGTGGCTACAGGTGGATAGGTAGATGAGCTCTCCAACTATCTTATGATAGGCATGCTCGAGGTTGGATATCTCTGGGAAGGTGTCGACGTCACGACCGAAGGGATGATGTGGATCCATGGGAGTTGACATTGGGTTTCCATCAGACAGCACATACTTGTCACAGATGTAGTGAATGTAAGCCTCTTGATGAATCCAAACTTTGTGTGATGTCCAATCCCACTTGATCTCAATTTCCAGATACATGGATACTGGTCCCATATCGCTGATACCAAACCGCTCACAGATCTGGCCCTTTACCCAGTCCAGGAATGGACAGTTGTTGCTCTCTCCAAGCCCATCATCAACATGCCAAGCAATGATACAAATGATTCAGTGTCCATTGGATAGCCCCTTGTTGTAGATGAAGACTGCGAAATCAACTTTGCACTGACAAAACCCTAACGCAAAGAGAATGGTGCACAGCAATTCATACCTGTCCAGCACAGCTTGTTTCAGTCCGTAGAGAGAGGAGAGAAGATGACAGATGAGCAGAATGCCCGCTGGACTGTACTGCTCGAACCCTCTGGGCTGCTTCATGTATAGGTCTTCTTTTAGCTTCCCGCGCAAGAAGGCACACTTGGCATTGAAGCAGTCCAACTCCCAATCGAGCATGGTGGCCAATGCAATGAGTATCTTGATTGACATCTGGTGAGCTACAGGGGCGTAGGTCTGGTGGAAGTCTATGCCTGGGACCTGCGAGAAGCCCTGAGCGACTAAATGGGCCTTGCACTTGGCTCCTTCCTTCAAATTGTTGGTCTTGAACTTGAAAACCCAATGATTGTCTATGATCTTCCTCCCAGGCAGCGGCTCAACAAGCTCCCAAACCTTCATTTCGGCCATCAAGCCAAGCTCCATGTTCATCACCTCATCATAAGTTGCTGGGGGAATCCCCATGTCATAAGCAGGATCAGCTGGGTTTTTGTGGCAGTCACTGTGAATTGACATGTTTGCCTGCTCTGTGATGATGAAGTCTGCCCATGCCTTAGGAATGGAGTCTGTGTGACCTTTGTCAGGTTCCATGGCAATGGCCACCTCAGTTGCCATGGTGAGCAGCACCCCCTCAGATGTACTGTTGTTGCCCTCATGGCCTCAAGCTTCTCATGCCGTTGTTGAATCTCTGCCACGTACTCTGCCCCCTTCTCTATAAGTGCATGGATGTGAGAGGACCTGCAAAGTTCTGGTGCAGCTTTGCCAGTAACAGAGGTAGGGTCAGAATGTGGCAACTCTGGTGCAGAGGCATCTGGTGGAAATGTACATAGACTAGGAAGGTGCATCAGCTCCAGAGGCACCCCCTGAGCCCTGGGGTACTTTGGGAGATGCGGTTGGGCGCATGGTGGTGTCACCTGCATGTGGTTGAGGAAAAGAGGAAGGCGGAGTTGGGACACTGATGCGCAGATCCTCTGAGCTGTCACATGGCTTGAGGACCAACTCCTTGTTGAAGACAACATCACACACATTAAAGAATACTCCAGTCCATATGTCATACAACTGCCAGCCTTTCATGCCATCAGGATATCTGAGAAATACGGCCTCACGCGAATGCGGACCATTCTTCAGGTGCAATTCAACCTCGAGTGTGAGTTCTGAATCCCACTGTTCCTCCACTGACAGCCTGAGTTGTCTGGTAGGCATGTAGCGCTTGTTGTTACGATCTGTCTCCTAGTTAGTGGTATCTTTCTTTTCTCTCTTCATCGCCGAATCCATCTTCTATTTGGCATGTGTTCATACGATTGGGTTCATTGCCTAAACCTTTTTGATTCTTCTAACTCCGCATTTATCGAACTCTAACCTAACGCCATTCTCATTTCCTTATTACCGGACGAGGTGTTACCTGTTACTCATTGCTGCTTGCCATTTCACTCTTATCCGTGGACAGCCTCATCTTCTATCCAATTCTATCATATTGGATACGTGTTCCTGCTTATTCATGATGTTCCTACTTGTTCTATAGTGTTCTACACTTATGCATCCCATACTATAAAGTAGTCTGCCACATGTACTATAGTTCTCATTCTTGATCTACGCAATTCAGTGTTCTCTTGAGTCCAAGAGCAATTGGCTTTTGACCTATGATCCTTGAACCCTTTCGACTTGACCTTTTTCTTGTCGTTGATACTTGAGAAAGCAGCGTCTCTTCGTAAGTACCTCCCTCAAGACAACATTGATTCCGCTACGACCTACAAGAGTACGTCTTGTGTAACACTTGTGAGTTGTGTTGCATCTCCAACTCAATGGTCTTCCTGATCAATGGCCAGAGTCCATTTGATGGGAGACCTCACAGCAGGGTGTAAATGGTGTCCGCTTCTGATGGCTGAACCCCCATGCAAGCCAACCTCTCATTTGTGGCAGTATGGGCCATAATGTATTTTTTTTATACTTCTCTGCATCCGGTGCGCCCTTCATTTTGAGACTGGCAATCTGACTCCAGATGGAAAACTGCAAGGAGATGTCACTTCTGTTGTAGAGGCTGCCTAGCAACTCCTAGATTTCCTACACTGTGATGGAGACATCATCCAGAATTAGGGACAGCACTGTTGACCTGCACCAACCTAGTTTGATGCAAGGATCATGATATCATACAGACAATTGACCTGAGGTTTGAGATTTCGCAACTTTCCACGGTCCAAAGGCTTAGCAAATTTAGGGCTAGATAGCCCTTAGTATGGACCACCTCCCTCTATATTTTCTTATTTTTCCACCCCCAGGGTGTTGAGAAATTAAATGATTTCTCCCACCTCATCTGTGTTGATTGAGTATACTACTGTATATCATTGGACTATTTCCCCAGTATCTTTATATATACTTAGACTCTAGTCGAGTGCCAGAGAGAGAATCGGTCATGTGACCTGGCTGAATCAGTATCAGTCAGCAGAGCACAGCTGGTGCCTGCCAAGCCTAATGCCAAGCCCATGATTACCAACCAAACTGGTCATTTGGCTCAGCATTTGTAAGATTTCTCTTGGCATTTGTCAGCAATCTCTCAGCATTAGTCAGCTGCCCCTGGCAGCACAGCCCCTTGTATTATCTATACAAGGAGAGCCAATCAGGCCCCAAAAGGCATCAAAAAGGAGATCTTCCAACCAGGAAATTGATTTTCTGGACATCTTCCAGCCTTGGGTACAATATCCAGCATTCTGGATCAGAGACAACCAGCTTCTAACGAGAAGCAGAAAGCACCATAAGAGAGTGCCAGATCACAGGAAGCCCAAGAGAGGCTTAAGTGACAGCTGACTTCTAACGTAGGACTAGTGTTGTTCTGGCCTGGCCTCAGGCCACAGCTTTGTTCCGATTTGGTAGGTGATGATTCTCGCGTGTAATGTACTATACAGGTGTTGCAGAACTTTCTGTAACCCCACCCGTCAACGTTCAACTTCCACCTTATTCCCACAGCGGGAACAACCTTGTAACCATGGCCCAGGTTCTCAGTGACAATGACAACGGCAGCGCTCATGTTAGCACCCGACCGAAATGCCAAATCAAATTAGGAAGCAGGCTCACGGATCCAGCTAACACCAAGCGGCCAGAGCTCTCCTACCAGAAACGTGCAGTCGACGCACTTGCACTCCCGCCACAGCATGTCAATGACGCCCAGGATACTGATACTACAACTGGCAACAAGCATCCAAGTCCAGCACGCCCACACACAATCGACCTACTAGACAGCAGCGACGACGACATTCAGCCTAGCAGATCTGGCGGTAACCTTTTTGATTTTTTTATTGATACTTTCTCATCCTTCCGCAGCATTTAAACGCTTGAAGCGGTCGAACGACAACCCCGACACTGCCATCGCTGCCTCGCTGGTGACTGAGGATGATGGTAAGTGCTTCAGTTTCTATTTTTTCTATTACACTAACCTTTTTCATCATCTATCCAGTCCGCTCGAAAATCACAAAGCTGACACACTCGATGGACATGCAGTGTGACGGTATGCATAAATTCACTTGCTACTATGGTACTGACATTTTTTTGTTCTACTGGCAGGCTCCCTTGAAGTCAGTGACATCACGCCATCCCCTGCTGCCAGCACACACATCACTCAACATATGGACTCAGCAACACCACAAACAGGTAAGCTAGCTATTACCTGAACACACACAGATGACAAGATGTCACACCACGTTGAGATGTCGTGCCACATTGAGATGTCATGCTGCGTTGGGATGTCATGTTGTGTTGAGATGTCATGCTGCATCGAGATGTTGCACCATGTCGAGAATGTTGTGCTGCATCGAGATGTTGTGCCGTGTCGAGATGTTGTGCTGCATCGAGATGTTGTGCTGCATCAAGATGTTGTGCTGCATCGAGATGTTGTGCTGCATCGAGATGTTGTGCTGCATCAAGATGTTGTGCCGTGTCGAGATGTTGTGCCGTGTCGAGATGTTGTGCTGCATTGAGATGTTGTGCTGCATCGAGATGTTGCGCCGCATTGAGATATTGCGCCGTGTCGAGATGTTGTGCTGCGTCAAGATATTGTGCCGCATTGAGATGTCACACTGTGTCGTCTGTGTGTGTGCCTTGTTGGTAATGTTGTCACTGACGTGTTTTTATCTCACAGGCCCTCTTGATCACTCCTGCCACATGGATACTGCACAACATGGTGAGTAGCTGGATATGACTGAGATGCCAATAAACGATGGGCGTTGTTGTCGTCTATTGGTAGCAGCGACCCAGATATGATTGTTACCATGACTGAGATGCCGATAGACGATGGGTGTTGTTGTCAGTTGGCCCGTGGACACAATGCTGATTGACAATCATCAGCAGAGTCATCTGTAGTACGCATTACCATATATATACTAACTGATCTCTTATGCAGCTGCAGATACTCATGGCTACCACAAATCTACTGCATGCCCTCATCATGCACAACAACAGACTGGTAGTAAAGTAAAAATGTGCCATATATTCAACTGCTAACCACATTTATTTCAGATGCTGCTGACGAAGTTGATGAGAATGGTTTCCTCAAGGACATCGATGTCGTGACTGTTGAGGATGTTGCCCCCTCACATGAAAGTAAGACTCGGGATATTGATCATTTCTTTGGAGCACCATATACAAAGCAAAGTACCAATGGGTCCATAAAGAAGTATCGGGACTGTGAGACTTGCCAGTAAGTCAACAGTTAGGGATGTTTTCTCTTGTCTAACTATTCCTAAGCTCGACGATTGTGAATGAGCCCACCACATGCTGTCACCACTATGATGCTAAACACTCAGTATGTTATCATTTATATAGTAGCTATGATACTCATGAGATATAGGGCATTTATCGTGAGTGGGCTTCAAAGAATAACTTCGAGTCTCAACTTCCTGGAGATATCAAGAAACGAAAAGAGACTGTAGTCAGAGAGCAACAGCCCCATCTTGATAGCCATCTTCGAGAATAATCAAAGATTGTCAAGTACTCAGATTCCCTTTTTTGTCATGCAGCATTGGAGTGGCTTGTTGCCACTGATCAGGTATTGTTTTCTATGCTTTCTTATGATACAAATATTTCAATAGCCTTTACAGCCTATCCAATCACTTCAGCATCCTAAGTTCCAGGAAATGATAGATATTGCCTCTTGAGCCACTGAAGGAGTAAAGATACCAGGTAGAAAGGCAACTCATACTGAGATTATGCGTCTCTTCAAGGAAAACCTTATTGGGCTTCGTCAACACCTCAAGGTAAGTTCAAGTTTACTTTTGATCATGTATTGACCCCCATCAATAGAGTTCTATTATGTGTGGGGAGGTGAATCTTACTTGTGATGCTTGGCAAGCAAGTAATACAGATGGGTATTTTGCTGTGACTGCTCATTGGATCGAGAATGCCTCTCCAACAGTCTGGAAGCTAGAGTCAGCTCTGTTGGGGTTTACTCGCCTCAATAATGCCCATAATGGTAGGAGACTTGGACAAGCATTGTTCAAGATTGTTGAACGTGCTGGTATTGTTCACAAGGTATGATTTGTACTTGTATATACTCAGAGCTGATTGTTCTATAGGTGGGGCATATCACTTGTGATAATGCCTCAAATAATGGTACTATGCTTGAAGAGTTTAGTATTTATTATTTAGCTATGACCAAGAAGGTATATGATTACAAGAAGCGCAGAATCAAGTAGGTACAGTATCATTTATTTATTCAGAACTGATCTTAGTTAGTTGTCTTGCCCATGTTATCAACTTGGCAACCCAGGCTTTGATTGGGACTTATAGCAAGTCCCCTTTCTATGATCCAAAAACTCCCAATCAGGCATCTGAGATTGGCCAAGATCTTAGAGATG
>JBBPSD010000989.1:0-13223 GCA_038093415.1 Xerocomellus chrysenteron | reverse complement strand
ATGCAGGAGATACTTGCCCCACTGTCGATAAGGGCTCTGGTTTCAATGGCTTTCATCATGTGCAAAGGGACGACGAGTTGTATTGGGATTTGCATAGTGGGCGAAGACTTTACAAATACATTTGCGCACGATAAGGAAGGAAGGGTTTGCGTTGGGGAACTCTTCCTGTCTAAAAATCCAAAAGTTTAAATGAAATCTTTCGCACCACCTCCTCCTCTTCATCGTCATCGATCTCTTCAAGTTTGGGCAACTCTTCGCTGCTTACTTTCTGTACCTTCTGGTTGCCTTTCTGAGTAAAGGCAGCGCACGCGGTACTGAGATGGCCGGGTTTTCGGCAGCGGAAGCAGAGCTTCTTTTCAACGCAACATTTGCGTTCTTCTGGGGAGAGCTTGGAGACCTTGATCGTGTCCACGACCATTGTGTCAGGGTCGTGGGTCTTGGTGTGGGCGGAGTTAGAGAAGGAGTGGTAGGTCTGATGGGAGGACCTAGAATTTCTCTTGGCGATGTCGTCAGCTCGCTCCCATTGGGTTTGGAAAGTGATAGCCTTCTTGTACCATTCATCAATGGTGGAGGGGATGGTGTCCATAGACATGATTCGGTGCATGAGTGGCAGTGGAATTCCTGCAGAGAAGTACCCGATTAGGACATTCGGGTCAGAGATGTTGGCGAGGGCGATGTGGTTCTTGAAAGTGGAAATATATTCCGTCAAAGAGGGGGAGTAAGAGTTGTTCTTCTTGCTCTTCTCCATTCATTGGGTGGACAGCCAGGAGATGGCGTTTCCAGTGACGTCATGGTGCTTAAATGTGGTGTTGAACTTCGTAACAAAGTCGGCGAAAGTTCTGAGGGAAAATGATGTTCCAGAGATGGCACTCTGGCGGAAGGTTGCTGCCCAGGTAAGGGCAGATCCCTTGGTCATGTACGAAAGGGCAAAAGCGATCTGTTTATCGTCATTGTCGTAGACCGCTTTGTTGACGAGGAGGTAGAATTGCACAGCGTGCAACCAGTGTTGAGATTTTTCATAGGATCCATCGAACGCCTCGGGGGTGCCGATGTGTAATTCAGTGGGTTTCGTAGTCATGGGTGGCGGTGGGGGGAAGCGAGAAAGAAGGGGTGGGGGAGGCGGTGGTGGGGGAAGGGGAAAGAGGGGAGTGGCGTTGATCGGAGTGGGAGACGGCAGAGTAGGAACTCTGGGAATGGAGAGGGAGGCGGAGAGCTGGTGGGATAATGTACAAGTTTTGTCTTCTTCCTGTGCGGATAGAAGGGTAGTGTCAGGGTCAAGGGTTTCTTCCTCCTCGGTGTCCGAGTGGGAAGGTTCTGAGGGGGAGTCGGTGGGTGAAGGTTCTCACGGTCTTGGTAAGAACCAGCGAGGGTTACGAGTAGGTTGCTGCGAAATGGTGGGAGACTATTACAATGATAGCTCCTGTCAAGGAGAACTTGAATCTTTTGTTACGCTTGACTCAGGCAGAGGCAAACATAGACTCAAAGATAACGAAGGGACAAAGGATCCTTGAAGGACTTCTTCAAGGGACACATGTGCTGGGGGCATCCACAGCGGCTCTAAGCAACGATCGGTTGCATTAGAGGTTCAAAGGAGTTTATACAAAGAGCGCACACTCAAGAGTAGTGCGAAGACTCTTAGAAGTCCAGAGGTCAAGGGTGAATTGAGTAGATTCAAGTTAAGGGAAAACTACAGGAAGTATCGTCATATATATATATGGAGACCCGGCGCACGGACCAAGCAGTGTTCGTAGCAGAAATGCTAAGATGGATATAAGAGGCAAGGTGGTCCGTGCGATAGAGAGGAAAGAAGCTGTGTAACTAGTTATGCAGGAAGGAAAGTGACGTCCGTGAGAAGAAAGAAGTAAAGCCATGTGTGGCGCAAAGTAACGGAAGCCGGGTTTAGGCATAAGGCATCTGCGGGGGATGGTGAGAAGTTAGTCCAGTGCAAGAGCGAGTCGTTAGACGAGCGATGTAAGAAGAAAGAAAAGAGAGATTGTAACAGCACATGTCTAAAAAACAAACGACGGTAGCCTTGTCCTCCACCAAGGCGGAATACAGGGCGGTCATCCACGTCATTCAGGAGTGCCTCTGGCTTAAATACCTCTTCACCGAACTCTCACTTCCATTTCAGATCCCTATTAAAGTTTTCCTTGACAACACCAGAGCCATCGCACTCTCCACAGCAGCAAAGTTCCATCAACGCACAAAGCACATCGACATTTGATACCACTTCATTCGGGAGCACATTGACATTGGCACATTTCATTTATTCTGGTTACCTACATACAAAAATATAGCAGATATCCTTACAAAACCCCTACCTAGGCCCGTTTTCTCCAAGCTTTCTGCAGCTCTCAGTATAGCAGCCTCCTGAAGGGGGTATGTTGAACTTATTTATATTCACTCGGCCACTCTGTATCTTGCACCGTCTTGCACTCATCTTGTAGCACTTAGCACACTTCACTCGTCTTGCCACATTCGTTGTCATCATGTTACGTAATCTTGTAGCGCTAGGACGCGCGTCGCCTGGTCGACATTTTTCCTCAGCGCTCTCACACTCTCGTGTTCGCTGAGGTATGTCGACCGGCTTGCTCATAAGTATCTAGTTATCTCGTCTAGGTACTAATATTAGCGCTCTCACACTCTCGTGTTCGCTGAGTTATCTCATCTAGCTCGATCAGCTTAGTCAGCTGTGTCCCAACTCGAAGTAAAGGTTGCATATCATTGACATGATTTATCCAAGAAAGGGGTCTCTCTCTCTTCCCCGGGTCATTCTTTACCATCACTACATCAACAGCCACCGCCGAATGGACTTCCGCCTCAGGCTGCCTTTGCTGATATTCTCCACACGTCCCTGAACCATCAAATGACCTACAAGACCACCTGCCAAACACGCAAATAATTCTCTATGTTTTCTTCCCACCACTTGATCCAGCCCCCCCCCCTCCAAATCAGCAGGAAACGCGAGTGTACACAACAACAACAGTCTCAGGTATTGGATGAATGCGAGGACTGCGAGGACCCTACCTTCAACCATGAAGGTGAGAGGAGAGGTAGGGAAATTCGATCAGAGCGTAACATCCGAGCTCTGGGTGTGTATATGCAGTCATTCGTGCATCGGATGCTGATGATTGATGTCTTTGTTTCTAGGCTATCACTTGTCAAAGAAAAAAACACTCATACACTCGCACTTGGTCGCGATCGTGAAGGGCGAATCATGTTGATTATTTCCCTCCCCCTTTGCTTCTAATGTCATTTTATTACCCAAGGCGAAAAACCAACCGCATCTCAAGGACCCTTTGTTCTTGTTCAGTGACTATGTAGATCATAATATTGCTGAGGACAAGGTACCGAGTTCCCCGATTACTTGGAAAGTATGTGCGCACTTTATGTGTCTTGTTTCTTACCTATTTACACGGAAACCCAGATGCCCACTATGTTGTGTCTCGAATGAGAAGGCATGCGCTCTCAACTCGACTATAGTGGTTGCCCTCATGCTGATGAGCTCGATCCCTCGATATTGAGCTCTGATATGTCTATATCAGTGTAAGTAATAATGTTAATTCCATGTCCATTTTTCAATCTGTTCTGGGAACTATAGCAAGTAAGCTGTCCATTCTGGCATATTGGTGAATGTAATAATGCTAATAATTTCATGTCCATTCTTTATCTTGCTATGGAAATTATAGTTAGTGAGTTGTGCATTCTAACATGTTAATAATGCTGACAATTCCACACCAATCTTATGCTGCTCTGGCAATGATAGTGTGTGAGTTCAGGCATATTGGTGACAGTGACAATGTTCATGGTTCCATGTCCATTCTTCATCTGCTTTGGCATTTATAGGAGGTGGGTTGTTCATTTTGTTGTATTGATATCAGTAACCATATTCATGATTTTACACATATTCATTTTTCATCCTGCTTTGGCCCAAACAATTATAGATAGTGAGTTGTGCATTCTGACATCATTATCTTGCCAATTGTTATCATACTAATGCTGAATTGGCATCCAGTGAATCAGGATTTCCCTTCATCTGATTGTGGGCTCTGTGCAAGGTCTTGGGGTGTCAGCTGTTAGATCACAAAGTCAACATAGAGATGTTACTTGATTATTTGTGCTGTGTTTTCAAATGGGAAGGTGGCCAGTCTTGTGCAATATCTAACAGCACTGATGTGGATTCAACCGAGAATGTGTGCTCACAAGCAGTTTTGTTCAGGTGACTGTGTATGAATGGGAAATACCATACTGTGATGGGGATTTCTGACAGTGAAGTGAGCAAGCTATTGGCAGTGCACAGTGTGCAGAATGAAGGTCTCCCTCCGTTGTGTCGTCGACAGGCGTTGGTGTTTCAGTTCATTTACTTAGCAATATGTGCTGTTGATCATGTTGTTGGAGTAGACAAACTCGAGTGTGGTTGTACAGCCACATCAATACATAATTACATAGTTATTCAAACCTTCATTTCATAGCTAGACACCTCAGCTGGTTTCCCAACCACTGAGGTGAGCACACTAATCATTTACTTACCTATACTAGTACTGACTACATACAGTACTTACATTCAATACATGTTGCACTAGATCAGTTTGTGAGGCCATCAAATGCCATTTTGCTCACTCTGCAGATATTACTTGCTCATTGGTTGATGTTGCAACAATGGACAGATCAGATGCTTTCTGTAAGGGGGTTGGAATACATCATATCAGCACAACGACATCCTCCTGTGTGTGTATGCATCTCACTGTAGCAGGCCCTGCCATGTCAGGTGGTGCTAGTTATTTGATTTTATATTTGTAGCATGTACATAAGTAATTTTCATTTGATTTCTCCTGTTGCTTATGCTCCTATTAACCTTTGTAGCTGGTAAGTTTGCTTGCATGTACATACATATAATCTCTTGTTTATACTATTATTTCAATAGGATGTAAGTTGACTATATGTTATGCTTGGCTTGGGTAGAGGCAAACATAGACTTGAAAGAACAAGGGGTCGAAGGTTTGTTGAAGGGCATCTTCAAGAGTACGGGGGATCAGGGGCTTCCACAACAACTCCTTGCAACAATCGGTTGCTTAGGGAGTTCGAGGATGAAGGTATGAAGGAGCGCCCACTCAGAAGTAGGGTGATGAATTAGAGAAATCCAGGTGAGTTTAGGCGGAAGGCATTCCAAAGGAATAGTGTGAAGAGATAAGGAGAGAGTCCAAAGATGAGCAATGTAAGAAAAGAAAAAGGAATCGTAACACTACATATATTCAATATTTTGATGGTAACCCATTTGGATTATTTTCTAGCAGGTAAGTCTATTGATGTTATAGACCCATATTAATTTTCCCAGATTTCTCCCTATTTTTCCTGATTTTCTAGAGCAACTTTCACATTTAGCTCCTATCTATTAGCCCCTATCACCCGAGACCACCAAATGCTCAAGTCCCCTCACAATCCAGACCCTCTCGCCTCATGGGTACCATGTGTATTGCAGTGCGCCTCATGTTCACCTCATGTTAGCCTTACCGATCACACATGGTGCGTAGCCTTGCACATGTTTGCCTCATGACTCACACATGCGCACTGCCTACCTCACCTTACCCTCATGGTTAGCTTCCCTTCCATTACATGGCTGTACTGATATGCCTGTTATCCTCATGTACGACTTATGGAGGAGTCATGTAGCATAGCATATCGTTCGATCTAGTGTACACATAGCCTGTTGGATTAGCTAATACGATTAGCTAATGTACAAGCCACATCCAGCCTAACAAGCCGAATACAAAAGTGCAGTCTCCTATAGCAGAGACTGTACAGTTTATAAATCAATTCAGTACGAATAGTATATAGGAATTGACAGTAGCCTAGGGGTCTAATCTAACATCTTGATTCTGTCCCCAATCCTTTGTCTGATCTCGCTCATCACACACATCTAATCTCACTCGACAAACTTTATCATATTATCTAAGCACCTCAACATAGCCAAACCCCTGTGTAGTATACATATAAAGCCTCAATAGAGCACCAAGAGGACCTTAGTCTTGTCCTCTTGGAGATTTCCCATCATCTCTAGGAGCTACCAGATCAACTCTATTGTCACTACTTGAACTACTAGCGCTCTTAGTGAGTGTTGGTCGTTTCAATTGAATCCATAGTTTTTCATTTTTTAATAAAATGTTTAGGAGGTTTGCTTCTATGTTAATTTTCTGCATTACTTATCTATTATGTGGTTTTATAACTTTTAGTTGCTCTGCTATCATAAAGTGTGTAATTTTCTTTTTCTTTTAATTTGATAACACCTTGTGCTAATATTTTCATTCTACAGACTTCTCTTGAATGCACTGAAGTTCAGTTTCTCAACACACAGGTAAGCACATTAATATTTTATTTGCACATCCAAAACTAATTTTAAATTATAGCCAATTTTTCAAACTTGGAAACAGATTCTCCAAGCTGGTGTTGGTGGGTTTGGGCCATTTATGTATTCATATGTGGTTGTAACCATTATTAATTTCCCATGCTACAGATGCCATTCTGATATTGGAACATTCTTTTTACCTTTCTCAACAAAATAACCCCCAACCAGTATCTTCTGCTATTCAGGAGTACAATGCATCAAACACACCTGCTAGAGTTGGAAAAGACCTAGAGGATTTTTTCAAGCATTTCAACACAGTATCTGAGAATGAAAAGGTGGATATGATCCTAAAGGTCATCATTCAGAATCGGATGAGTGAGTTAAATATTTATCTTAATATTCTATTTACTAACAATTCTATTCCAGACTCTCCAGTAGGTTGATTTCTGAATGACCCTTCAATGGTGGAAATGGAATGAAGAATTGGACAGTCTTGAAAGCAAAAAAATCTTAGTAACTGTCTATGCATGGTGAAATGTATTCTTGACCCCACTGGCATGATGTTTTCCAGTCTGAATCCTTAAATGAATGGACAATGGACAATAAGTCAATAACTGCCATGGACTTGTACTTGGCTAGACTGGTGACCTCATAAACCATCCATTTGTACATGGGTAATTATATCTCTCTATCATTGGAATGACACATGCCTTATGCTCTAATTCAACCAAGGAAAACTGTATAAAAATATAGTGGACAAACACAATTGGTTTCTTGGATTCTGTGCCACTCAAAATGCTCAAATGTGTGGCTACATATACCATAAAGCACACATGTGACAATGATTGAAATCATCAAGTTGTCAACATAGCTGCAAAGGTATTGTCAAGATGCCAAGTGCCATCCAGTCAATCACATTTCTGTCGTTTTTTTGCAACTACTTATTTGTGTATTTGAAATGCCTATTCCCAAGGAAACCATAATGTGCAGAGAGAGGGGATGGGTGTGCAGATCTGGTGATGATCTGCATCAGTCTAAACCAGACAAAAAATGAAGAGGTGGACATACTTCAACACAAGTTTCTTCTCATTCACTTCCAGTGAATGCACAAAAAAGGATGTACCTCATCAAATTGAGACCACTCACATGTCTTTTGCACTGGGAGCCCCAATGCAAAAAAAAACTACCCCATGTCCTGTGTCATTAGCATGGCTCAATACAGCATGGAGGAGGGCACCTGTAAAGAATTTCCATCCCTTTTTTGGATCCAAGTTGGCTTCATGGACATGGACAATGAGACAAGTAGCAGAGTGGTACACAAGCACCCACTGGCACTATATTGCTCAATTCCCATATGATAGATTGTGGTGGAAATTATGGTGGAAAAGATGGAAAGAAACAACAGGGACTTCACTGAAGGAACTTAACACTGCTTGGGATGTTAGAAATCAACACCTTTCTCACATATGGAAAACACCTCCAGCATGTGGATCAATATTGTGGCTATAAAGCCAAAGACCCTTTAATTGTGTAATTACTAACAGTTCAGAACATCCTCATCAATTTTGGGTCATGAAATGTGAAAGCATACCATTAGCAGGAATATGAAGTCAGTGGAGGGGATAATTGATGGTCATGTTGAAATACACCTATTGGATGCAATGGAATGAATGCCAGTAACAATCTCAAGGATAGAATGATAAACAACCCATCACTTGGAAAAGGTGTCTGAATGCCATACTGTATCCAGGGTATGTCTGACAAACCAACCCATTCAAGTAAGTTAGATCAAGTTGGCTTTTGTTGGACCAATCCAAACTCTAGTGTGAGATTTGTGACATCATTATGGAAATTCAAGAAGTTGGTGAACATGAACTTCGAAGTACTAGACCAAAGTTACATACCTCACAATCAGTTTGGCAGGCTCTGTGGTGCATGACATGGGCTACAGTACCAGAACATCAGGTCGACATCAGCAGCTGTGATGTGTGACTCAACAAGATTTTCATCCATTCCAGGTTCATCAATACACCAGCCCCAAGTTGTAAGTGAATGTGACGAAGCACTGCCGAAATTTGCTTCCGTTGTCACTGATGTGTGACTGAGTGTCACATCAAATCCCTTTATGACACGTGACAGCCGAACCGATCGTGAGGGTAGTACAGTATACTTCCTTCTTAAACAATGATTAATTTGCTTACAGTCTTCCACACACAGGTGAGAATTTATATTCACTTGCATGGTGCTGCGCGTTTTAAAATCCAAGCTTCAGTGCCTGTGATGCCAGACTGCTAGTGCCTACGTAAGCACATGAAGCCCACCTCGGGCTCAATATCAAGAGTGGACATCGATCGAGCCATGGAAGCCCCATGCGCGATTTCGAAACTGTGCGATGTGTGCTCAAAGCTGGACATACAACGCCTGACGCATCCTCTCCATCCCTGCCGCGATCCACTTCCTTGTTTAATACCCCCGATTAACTCGAACCCTAGATATGGAGCTGACCTCGTTCTTGGATCCGTAGATGAAATCAAGAGTCGGCGCTCAACTTGCGACATTTGCAGACTCGTCGCGGAATGCCTGGATAAAGAGCCCTCAGACCTCGATGGTGGATGTCGTATAGTAGAAGAGGCAGAGTTCTGCACTTTCAAGTTGCCGAGAAATGTTAAGGCTCGAGATCCCACCGTCACCCATTTCCATCTCACTCAGGCCTCCGTGATCTTCGATACGTCCGAGGCGAATCAATTCCGGGGGCCCTCCCTCCCTTGGGAACTCAAAGAGAGAGATACCCGGTCAACCCACTACATTCTAGATTTCCAGGTCAGCCATTTCTGGTTGTGATCAAGTTGATGCTAAACATTCAGATGAAGGTCAGGGCCAGATCTGGCCCCGAAGCAGGAGACACGGCTTCCCTGCAAACGGAACAGGAATTTCTCAACGCGATTGGTGGCAGATACGTTTCCACGCAGGCAAATGCAAAGCTTATCCGCGCGTGGCTTCACCATTGTGGGAAGGATTGCATACCTTCCTTGCGCCTTTCGGCGGAGGGAGATAGAGAGCCGACCTTCATGGTTGACGTCATACAGTCATGTCTTGTGGACACTCCATCCCGATGTCGCTACGTTGCTTTAAGCTACGTTTGGGGAACAGCTCCTGTATTCACGCATCTCCTGAAGAACACCCAAGATCTTCGGAAGACCAACTCCCTACGCTCGTTGCCTATCCCTGTCACGATCCGAGATGCCATCACCCTAGTCCACGCCATTGGAGAGCGCTACTTATGGGTAGACTCTCTCTGTATCATCCAAGACGACTGGAAGATGATGGGAGCGGAGATTATGCGGATGGGATCAATTTATTCGAGAGCTCTGTTCACCCTAGTCGCTGCCGCTGGGGATCACGCAAACAGTGGCCTTCCGGGTGTCGAGCAGGGAACCCGTGAACAGGTGCAGAAGATTTTGAAGCTTGCCGGCTGTGAGCTCTTGACTGTCATTGATGTTCGCAAAACAACACCAAACGGAATCGACCGCACGACATGGGCACAGCGGGCATGGACATTCCAGGAACGAGTGTTGTCCAACAGAGTGTTAGTATTCTCGGAGAGTCAAGTTTATTGGAGCTGTCGCGCGGCATCGCACTCAGAAGAGCGAGCTCTAGAAGAGGTCCGGGACATTGATCGGTATCTCTCACCATTTCCTCAGGACTCCACTGCCGACAGTCTGTCCTGGAAACCTCTACAGCCATTGGAGTACTGCAATCTCTACGGGAGCCTCCTCTCCACTTACCGAGAGCGGCGTATGACCTATAAAACAGATGTCCTGAACGCATTTAACGGCGTTTCCGAATTTCTTGCAGCACTTCAAAACGATACATTCCTCTGGGGTCTCCCAGAATCGCTTTTTTCATACGCGATGACATGGTCTTTCACCGGTCATGCGGCACGAAACCATGTTAGCGTCCCCTTCGAAATCAACGGCTGCAAAGAAATGATCTCAATTCCTTCCTGGAGCTGGGCAGCCTGGTCAGGAGAGGATCCGGATTATCCTTTTCTTCATGCGGGTCATGCAGAATATCGCAGTCATGTGCAGCCTCTGATTGATTTCGACTTGGTGGATAGGAATCACGAGCTAGTGAGGATTAAAGAACGGTCATGGTCGGACCATCCAAGCGATCGGGTTCGTACTTTATGGAAGGATGATTCACCGCCTGACCAGGTTCGATCTCCTACACAATATCCCCCTTTCCGAACCGGTCAGTTACACTTTTGGACCAGTCTTGCGAACGTGAAGGCTATCCGACGCCATAGTACCCACAGACCGGGTGCGGCGCACTATACACTATTCCCTTCTCCCAGCTTTCAACCGCGCCCAGATTATGATACCATCCATTCTCGCTCCGACATCGTATACCAGGACTTCATTGTGGTTGCAGCCGCCGGCCCCAAAACGTTGATACTTCTGGCTATCGAATGGGAGGACGGTATAGCATACCGAGTAGGGAAAGCGGATGTCGAGGAAGCGAAATGGTTTGGGGTAGAGAATAGGCAGTGGCGGATGATCACACTGGGATGATTCACAACAGGGATCGAAGCGGAAGTACCAATTTCTTGTAACCTCACTTGTCTCTTGTGCATTCCTCGTCTTGCCAGGTTCGTCCCCATTGACGCAGTTTGAATGCGCGATTTGAACTTGCCAGGCTTCTGTCTAGTCATCGTGATCACCTCCCCAGTTCCGTACAGCTCACCGAGTCAGAGTAAAAGCACCACATTCTCAGCACGCCACGCTCAATGAAAAGGTGATGCATTTCTTTAGGACATTGTCCGTTGTCAGGCGGCTGTGATACTACACGGGGTTCCGACACAAGAAACAATACTAAGATTGAGAACGAACCAGCTATGAATTATAAGTCAAGACCAAGAAAATTAGTAAACTATTAGCTACACGTTCGTGAAAGTTCGATGGTGTAAAGCGTCCAGGGGAAAACATCTACTCGATGACGATGCGCTTGGCTTGCTGTTCGGGAGAAACTCTTGGGAACGTGATCGTCAAGACGCCATTCTCCATCTTGGCATTCACATCTTCGGGCTGACACGCTGCGTCAGTGTCCCAAACGTCGAGGGAAAGGCAGACCACAGGCTCACCTTGGTCCCAAAGGGAAGCTGCAACGTCCGGGAGAATTTCCCGGAGCGGCGTTCACGAACGACGTAGTCCCTGTGTTCCTCAGACTCCGAAACGGTCGACTCACCAGAGACCGTCAGACGGTTCTGGTGGACGTCGATGGCGACACCTTCGGATGTGAATCCGGGGAGCTCAAACGTTGCTGTCACGGTATTGGTGTCCTTGGATTCGGACAGGTCCAATCTAGAGAAAAGATTGAGTTATGATAAGAACATACAGGAAAAGGCGGATTACCTTGGACGGTAGACATCAAGGTGTCGTGATGTCGCGTACTTGGCCTCTGTCGAGGGAGCACGAACACGAGGGGAGAACTGAGCTGCGAGAGCGTCTTCAAAGAGACGGTCAAACTCGGTGGTGGGGTCGTAGTAGAGATGAATCAGGGACATTTGTGAATTCTGAAAGCCGGGGTAATGTTTGAAGTAGCGAGGAGTTGTGAAGATATTGTGATGAGAAGAAGACGGCCACGGATGCTCACTTTTATAAGACTCGTTGGTTCATCTGTAATATTCTAGATCAAAGGAGAATACAGCATATACTTGTGTGAAGAGGGGTCCACCATTTTCAAGCACACCCTTGATTGTTCGGCAACTTTCGAGATCGTTCGAAGCCCAGGCGGAGAGTCCCGTTTAGGAAGGCGAAATGTTATTGACATCTATTTAGACACTGACGACTATGGTAAAAACCTCCTTTCAGGGATGCTAAAGCGCTCAGGCTATACATTTTGACGACCTCCGCCCATTTTACCAGTGTATGGAAAAGCACTAGGTATTCTCGGTAGTTCTCTGTAAATTCCACACAACTGATTCAGTGTCCCCATGGATAGATGTCATTTTTAGTATATCTTGGAGTACTATGAACTTTGACGAGTCTGATCGAAGTAAACATGTGTGAGTTAGCCAGATGAAATATCAGTGTCGAGGCTAAGTTTGAAGTACCCTCTCACAGACGAATTTTTGTCAAAAGGAAGTAGTGCGTGCGTACCAGCATCGGGTGACACGAATCACCAAGCAAGGCGAGCTTGCCGTCCCTGTGGACCCACGTACTCAGTGGGGCGCGGTCCATGAGTTTCCAGTTGAGGGTCGAGGGAATGAGGGTGATGAGTTTCTGGATGCTACATGGGTAGGATGAGGACGCGCCGGTGGGGAAAGGTCGCACGGACCGTGATTCCCAACCCACAAAGTCGGCTAGCTTCTTGTCAGCGCTACCCTCGGCGGTCCAAAACTCGACGGAACCATTTTATCGGGATGGGCGAGGACGAGATTGTATTCTTTGTTTTAGCGCGTTAAGTGCATCATTAGATGGGCTGAAAACATGCTGAGTGGGGATACTTAGGTGGAGATAGGCATGACGCACGATGCTATAAGCCATGAAGTGTCTTCCGGGGCCTTTCCAGCCGACCATCTCGGGGGTTTCGACCAATGGACAAAGATCGGGATCGTTAAGTAAGACGTCCGCGGGGATTATGGTTCTGTAGGCAGTGTCACCCATTCAAGTTGGGGTTGGATTGTTGGGACCGCCGACGACATATTGGCGGGTGAGACTCCTTACGCCGTCGGCGCCAATGCCAAGGTCTGCCAGCCCTCCGGATTCGAGGGTGAGTGTGGGTAAGGAAGGTTCCATGGCGACGACGCGGCATTGGGTGCGAATGGTGATGCGCAGATGAGGCTCTGCGAGCTCGTAGACAATGCGATGGAAATGGGCTC